>ML208311.1:0-69115 GCA_004369065.1 Pluteus cervinus | reverse complement strand
ACCGGTTCAGGGAAGATTGAATATGATGAGCTCGAGGACCCGAGCGACATCAGTAAATGGGGATACGGCAATGTGCTTTCTTTGAAATTCGGACGCACGTTCCACATCGTTGTGGCTACTCAAATTCGTGCGCAGATCCGGGAGGTACTTCGGATAGGATTCTAGGTTCGTTTGTTCCTGCAAACAATTGCAAGCCCGGGATCATAGTCTCCTCGTGTTTATCTAGCCGATCAATCATCAATTTTTCAAATTGGGGAGGACTGTATAGACCGTGAAGATAGCGATGACGATTGGTGCAATGCTGCTGCTGCGTGCGTGCGCGTCCCGAGTCGTTCTTGGATGGAAACTTCAAAGCGATCAATTGCAAGCAGCAGCAAAGACCGCGGAGTATTGCAATATTGGGCTGTTTTGATTACGATATCAGTTGGTAGTAATGCTGTTCTGATTTTTCTCTTTCGTTCTCGTATGTGCGCTTACGATATTCATTGCAGTTCTTTAAGCTTTACTGTGGTCAAACCGGGGCCCGGCTTGAACGGACGTTTGGACGCGACGCGACGCAGTGGTGGAGGACCGTGTTTTGCACGTTTTCGTGTGCCGGTACACAAGTATTTGATGGGGTTTTTTTTTTGCAAGACGGCGCGAGGCTGTGCTCTGTGGATATTGATCTGAGGGCCGAGAGAATAGGGTACGGTGTTGCTGAATAGAGTAAGTACTAGGTACGTCACCATTTGCACTGTGTTGCGAAACTGCTGCCAAACCAGGGACACTGCTGTTGTACGACCTCCCCGCTTTATGGGCCCGTTGTGAACGGCCTTCTCGAATTTCGGGACTTTTTGCTAATGGGGTTTATTCTTTGCCAGGGGCTGCGAGGGAGAAGAGGGCGAAGCGGCTTCTACCGTGTTTTGGGCGAATTAGGACTACGCCGGCGACGTCGACATGCGTTTAGCAGCACCCAATGCACCCTCGGATTTGTCGCTGTTCTGGTTCCCGAGGTTTGTCCGTCAACTTTGTGATTCGTGGATCTTTTTTACTTTATATTTTGGGTTCTGATATCTCTGACTTCATTTTTATTTTCCGTTTTTCCGTTTTCTGTATATGTTTTCGACAGATGACCTCATTCTCGACGCTCGTATTTGCTTTTTCTGATTTTTTTTTTGGCTGGCAAACGAAGGAAAATACGCTCGACCTAACCATGTTCCTAGCAATCCAAAGCTTCTTTCCGGACCTTTGACTCGGGCAGATAGCCCCAATGAATTACTATGGGCATATCATCTACTTAATACGTGACTTTGCCAGAACTGATTTTGCCCTTGTTTCAAGTTTCAACCGCCCATGGGGTCATCGAACGAGATCCAGCACGTTCAGATGTTGACGGTACCGTCTCAGCAGTGTTATTTTACTATCGCCATGAGTTGATGGAGGACTGTATCCGCACTGCGCAATATATTGATCAGCCCGAGCCTCTTGATCAACTTGCGTTTTGGCTGGACGGTGTATATTCGCGAATTCATGATCGCAACTGTCAGTGCTGATACAAATGATTGCAGCGGGAGCTGATAATAGATTTGATAACGTATATCCAGAGTATTCGAATTCCCCAATTTATCCACCGAAGCAGTGTCGGTATGTTTTCCGTATTCCGCTGCGGTGTTTCCCGTGACATTCTGCATGCAAAGCACGCGTGCACGTTGAACGCGCGTTTCAACACTCTTGTTTCTTGTCTTCGCACTTCAAACTGTTTTCTTACTGTTGCTTCGAGGACAAGCCCCCGAAGCTCCGAGTTTGGAAACGCTCAACGTGTATAGTGTCAATCAGAAACGGTACTGTGGTCGGGAGCGTGTCTCGTCTGGGTAATCGTAGGTCCTATTGATTTGGGCGCGTGTTGTCGGTTCTACCAGTGACCTGACACTTAGGAGCTGCTAGGGGCATCGAGCATGCTTTGCTGTGTAACTAACACACATGCGTATTGCGCATCTCGAGAAGGCCGACCGCTATTCTATGGATATCCACTTGAGCACCGTTAGTACCGCATGTCGTCGAAACTCACGCTTGAGCGTGGCTTGCGATACTCGGGGCCAGAGACAATATATTCGGAAGCCCTCATCCACCCCTCGAGCTGGGATGGTGCTGATGCAGCAACGCTCAACGGTGAATGAGCAAGCAAACAGAAACACAGCCAACCGACAAATCGGTGCAACTGAAGGCGTCCTAGGATCTGGATCCTTCGGTATTCAAGATCGGAAGTATTCTTGCCTTTTAAGGAACAAGGAGGCCCGGTCTAGGCTTAGCTTAGCCTGCTGTACAGCGGGCTCAAGAAACGGAGGAGGGGGCTGTCCCACATGTACGGAAAGGGCGCATATACCGGGAAAAGGTGGAGCCTTTCACTTCTGTTACATGGTACGTGTCCAAGTTTTACTTGACCTCACTGAAGGTCATATCTGTGGCTTGTAGTACACGCGCCCTTGAAACCGATTGATAAGGATCCCCAAGCTCCTGTACGCCATGGGCCAGGATCGTTGGGTGGGTCTCGTCTGCTTTCTGGCATGCTCAGGACAGGCAAATTTTAATACCTCCCCCTGGAGCTTTACAATTTTTGAAGGTTTGGTTCCAGTCCCTTGCAAATGAATGGGTTGCTCGATCTTTTCTAGCCCTGTAGAAAGTGGTTTACAAGTTTGACGGCGATCCATCCTAGGCCTGTGATTCAGGAAGGCGTACACGATTTCCTTCTTGTGCGTACACGATGGACGGAGTCGTATGTGAAACTCTCAATTGGACAGGCCCCTTCATAGAGGATCTGACTATTATACGTTAACGCATCGGTGGTGTATTGGTTCCTCGTTGCATGATGCCCCCCTCTGACCGGCCTTTGTGTGCAGATTCGGGAACACCAATGTATGGCCTGGCCAGTGAAGAATCGCTATGGGCCATAGTTGAATAAGAAAGTGAGTACATAAAACTCCCGAGATGTTTTGTGACCATGAGATTTCGACAGAATAAGGCATCCACCGTCCTCCTCCGAGTAAATACCCCATCCCCGTCCTTTGTCGGGACTCCAGGTGCTCACCTACCCTTTTGTCACGCAAAAGCCTGACAAGTGTCTCATATTCCAGCCCTGCAAAGTTGCACCGGCTGCTACATATCAGGTTTAATTGCACACGACGCAAAAGCTGTTGAAGGCCGATTTCCCTCGATCTGGGGTGCTCATGAGCTTATGAAACTCCCGGGCCAAATTCTTCACGAAGTTGGAGGACTTCACCAATGCCGGGAGCAATTTCGCCCATGACAGCCTTGCGCCAGTGAGCTCACGGTGCCCATACCTCTCCATTTCGAGTGAATTCCACTCCTCTTCAAGCGACGCAGGAGAATGTATTCTGATGTTCTGGATTTTCATCACGGTCTCAATGCCATGGTCCTGGGGCAGCTTCGTGCTGTTGAACGGTGCTGTGATTCACCTCCTGAGCGGTGGTATGTCCCTCGGAACCTTTGTGGAATCTATGCCTCAACCTTGCGACAGGGAATTCTCGTCTACTCCTTTTGCCACATACCTCGGAGAGCGTTAGGCTGGTCGCTGCTGATCTTATCAGATAACAAACTCATCCTTGTCGCCATTTGCAAATACGAAGCTACGAAAGGAATTCTTATTTCCCACAAGAAGCTAATTTGGGGCGCTTCGATACCCGCATGCCTTGTGTAGTACCTCAAAGCCAATTCCAACGAGACATCTCCCGAATCGAAACCCACTGAAAATTTTGAATATATTGGTCCCAGAAGAGGACCACAGGGGAAAAGTGACCCGGGTTCTCTGGGAATCCACAAATTTTGAGAACTGGGAGGTTGATCCCCAGCGGCCACATTCGTCCACCTAATCGTGCGCGTCCGAGCTTAAACTTTTTCTCTCTCTCCTGATTTTCCCTCTGTTTCCTGTTCTCCGGTTTCTCCCACTCTCAGACTCCGTGGTTAATAGCCTGCGGCACCATCATCGCCCGGTACCTATCAACTTGTATCTCACTTATCACCTGGTCGGACATCGAGCCGCTGTTGGTTGTCTATCCAGTGAACGGACGTCTATTATTAGCCTAACCGTGCTGGTGCTCACACCTATCGCGCTTGGTTGACGTTGACGTTGATATAGCATCCCGTTTGACCGCTAAAGTTAGGTCACGGCGCAGCCTCAAGTCGCTGTTGGGTGCAGGTGTTAGTTGGTTGGTTACTCGGAGCTTTGACAAGGGACTTTTCGCAACTGAGAGTGGGTAATTTCGTCCTTAAAAAACCTCAAATCTCCGTCGATTCCTGAATCTTTTTCCATTCAACTACGTGGCGAGGTATTTAGCTATTCACCTTCCCTTTTGGTCTCATTCTTTTTTGACTGTCTTCATCTTCCGTTCCTCTTCCTTTCTACAGAAGGGGACAATCTGACCGGTCGATTCGCAGTCCGTGGAAGGCGCAAAGAAACACATATAAGATAACTCGACATCTCAGCAATCAGTGCTAGCATTCTTTTCTCTCTTTGGTCAAAGACAGACGAGGGTAAGGTTCAACTTTCAGCAGTTTAAAGACGCCACACCCACGCTTGTTGATATTTCCCTCACAGGCTTTACACTCATTTTTCCATCTGTCTCTTGTCTGCTTCTCTCCTTTCTGTTTGCTTTCTCCTCCTTCCTCCCCCAAACCGCAAATTTCCTAGCTTGCACCTCGCTGTGGTGCCCGTCTTCCCCATTACCCTCTTCTCCACCAGACGGGACTCATTACTCGGCAAGATAGACGCCCACAGATTACGGCTTCGCTGTCATTCGAGCGTCATTCTTTGGTCTTCCTCCTCAGCTGTGAATCACCTACTCTCGTTGTTGTACCCGAGGCTATCGTCCCTCAAAATCCACCCCCGCATTACCCCGCTTTGTACCGGAAAACCTGTCAATACTTAATCGGTTAAGTTAAAGAGGCTTAAGAGTAACATTTGGCGCAATGGCACCTAAAGCATATCCGTGGATATCCCTGTGGTTTTTGTTCTCGGCTCCTCTCATGTTGTGGGATGCTGGCTACTGTTTGATGAGGTGCGTTTCTCTGTTGAGCTGGATATCATGCTGACTCTCTTGACGCTTCCCCGCTTACCCCCCATGAAATCACATATAATGACTTTGCTGCTGCACGATGAAGACCGCGATCAATGGTGGGGGGCGACTTGCACTGGCTTTGGAAGCCGTATGAAATGTATGGAAACGTCGACCTCGTGAGTTTCCGCCGATTTAGCCTCATTTCACTTGCACAAATATCTGAAGTAACTTCAATTTTTGATTGATTTTAGGTGTATGGCATCAAAGCGTACGAAAATAATGAAGGGTTTACAAATGCCGCAGGTCCGTTAGACTTTCTTTTCCATCTTCATAATCTACGCTGCAGCCGTTTCCCTTCTGCGTTTTGATTTCGTTCTGACGGTTTCAATGAACAGCAATACTCAATATCCTCGAAAACCTCTTGACTTTGGCGTACCTATTCATGGTGCACATTATACCTTCGGATCTCGCACCTATACTTGGCTACACAGGTGCATCGATAACGTTGGCCAAGACAATTTTGTACACATCGCAAGAGTATTTTTGTGGCGGGTGTTCAGTTGGTCATAACGCGTTCTATGTGAAGTTTCTATTTTGGATTTTGCCCAATATGTGAGTACGAGTCCCAGTCATTGTTGTCTGACTGCCTCGGATGCGAGGACTTTTATCTTGGTCACTTTCGGCTTGGTTCTGGGATGATTCAAAGACTGACATACGCGCATTAGAATATGGTCAACATTTTGTTTCCTTATTATACGCCGGCTAGGAAGGGACATCGCCGCTTCTCTCAAAACATCAACAGCACCAAGGCGTCCTCAAAATAATCGGCCGAAGGTCCACTAGGAGTCCGTTGCGTTGCCCTGGCTGCGCCCGTACACGTCAGCTGAACCTATTCTGATAGTGATGATGATGCGCACTACGTCAACTTATCTTTTTTGAGCAGATGACGGCCACAGGGATTCTATTTCGGTTGTTTTTGTGCTCTTCCAGGCTCGGTTTACTTACTTAGGCGTTAGTGAGGGAGGGTCACCCCGCCGGGACTGTTTGCAGTATCATTTTCCCAACAGCTGAAGGTGCTTTTAACCGTTGTCTTATCTTCCCCCTTTGGTCATCTTTTTCCCTTCTTTGGCTTACGCCGTGTACTTACCCTGTGATACAATTTGACAAACTTACGGGGACGTGCCTGTGGCGTCATGACTCTTCGTAGATTTTGTCTCTTTTTGTTCCAAGTATTTTTTGGATTTTATGCTCAACTTATCTCCGCGAAGCCCATAGGGCGATCGGACTTAGTGTGTTATGGCCACGACTTTCCTGTATAGCACAGTATATCGCGTGGTGACCGGTGACTACAGTAGGACTCTTCGGGTTCTTCACGCCATGTAGAGTTTAGCGTGCACTGTGCAGTCGTGTTCGGTAACCCGGGAACTGACTTGGACCGTTGAGCATTGTGTGTCCAACAAGCGCCGCAGATGCAAAGTTCACGCCCCCGTGGAAGCATAGGTTGACAAATGCAAGATAAAATTGTTCCGTATGCATGCAGAGTCTACGAAAGTAGTTCCCAAAAGATAGTGATAGTGCCTACATAAGAGAAATATGGACAAAATTCCGAAGATCGAATTCAAGATCTCGTAGTGATACAAGGGGCCCTATTCGTTTTGGTAGAGGGTAAGAGAAGTCGAAGAAAAGTGCAAATGCTGGCGAAGATCCTGTGGTGGGTATTTACAAGAGTCCATCTCGCCTGAACGCGATGTGGTGTTTGGGTAGGGGTTGCGCGGATGAGGATGGGTAGGATAGAATTGTCGGTGAGAGCGGATCGTGTATGGTCTAAAAAACACGGAATTAGCATGGTTTGCGTTGACGGGGCAGGAAGACGAAAGAGGAGCTTGTGAAGAAGGACGTACCGTTCAGACTGTTTGCCTGGTCAATGTGCACGAATTCATGCAACAACACAGTATGCATTAATATTGGAGGAGCGAGACCCTTGCTCCTCGTCAGCAGGGAGATCTATGGTCTCATCTTCGACTGTTTGAGCCGGGGCGAAGAACATAGTGAAGAAATCCATTGGTAAAGAAAGTGGTGAATGGTTTGAGAGCGAGAAGAGAGATAAGAGGGGATTATTTACACCGGAGGGAGGAGGGATTCTCTGGAAGAGACCTGTACGAGGTTGGAACCAAGTTGGCTAGTCCGCTGAGGATAGAGAATTTTTCTGAGGTGGACCTCCTCCTCTTATACTTCTACTTCGAAACTGTCCAAAGTTACATCGTGGATTGATTGCCACAGCATCCCCATCTGCGCCAGGGTGCATTGCAATCATGAGTTCCGACGACAGCTACCTATTCTTCAGTCGACGACAAGACGTTTCTTCCGACTGAGCAAGCGTCAACGGGACAAAAAAGAGCAATGGACAAAAGAGCGAAGAAGGAAAGTGCATGCCCATCTTTGCACACACACACGTGGAGATAAATCGAAGGTAGTACCTGGCGTCTGGCCGTATGGAAGGACTTGAAGAGGTATCACCGTATGACAAGTGTCTAGCTCAATCGTTATTATCTCTGGGGCGGCCCGGCGTCGGGATTTCCTTGGAAGGCATAACCCTTAATTGTCTGGCGACGCATGTGCTACGTCGATGGGAATGAAGGGGATTCCTTTGACAGAGGCATCTTGCCCCACTTTTTGTTAAGTCTTGTCGATGAATTTTGATCTGACATACCCTTGTCAGAAATACGCCTGGATTTACCTTTAGGCGTAGAGCTATCCGGCAAAGAGAATGGGGCGAGAATGGTGCCTTGTAAGTGCCCAGCGTCAAGCAAGAACCTCTGACCAGAGTGCTTTCGAATATGGCGCCACCATTTGATCCCAGGGTTCTGAAGAATGCATGGTGATTGCGCTGGGTTTACTTTATTGAACATGCTGGTAGACTTCGCAACTGGAGAGGCCCGAACCAGATGAATGATGAAAGCAAGAGACAATAAGGGGTTGACAGTTGCGTAGAAGGAAGTCAACATGCAGGTGTTTGGTCCGACAAACAAAGCGTAACCGAGCCGGCCACCTGCAACTCAAACTCAACTCAAACTTCGAACGTCCGTTTCGCAGCTCTTCTGGCAGGTACAAACTCCAATTTGAAGATATGGATGTGAGCTCGATGCATGGAATTGCGTGTATCACGATACTTATCTTTTGTTGGTTCCGCGCAGCATGGGCCTGAGCTTGCGCAGCCAGAGGAGAGCTCGAGCGAGGTGTCACGGTCAACGCAACGCTTCCTTTGGTGAGTTTCTGTCCTGCCGCCCTGAGACTGATGTACACAATGTGCGCATCTACGTGGCTCGTTCTCGCTGGAGTTCAAAACGACTGGACACCTTTCACTATACCCGGAACACGATCGATATTCCGTGCCATGCCGTCCAGCAGATTGCTGCTGTTCGCGGTACTACACTAGGCCCTTGGTTTCTGTCTCCAGTGGAGCATCAGCTCTGTCTTTTCCTCGATACGACATGCCTGGAAGACCTTGTTACTGCGCTGCACCCGGCCGCGGAAGACCACGTGTAGTACATGCACTCGAGACGATGCCGCTTATCTCGAAGTAAAGGATTGACGCCCCATCTACTTCCCCCATTAATATTGCGTCGTCGCTACGTATTTGAAAGCGACATGTTTCTGACCTTGGGTCATCAGCGATATTTGCCCCATAACAGCACGACGAGCTTGTTCACTGCAGTTCTATCGTTAATGCCGCGCAGCTTGGGGGGAAATGAACAGTTTCACCATTTCCAGCGGAACGAAGACGTCAAAATTACATCTATACAATCGACGAGGGCGTGGCAGAACGTGGTCCCCCTCATTCTTCCGCCGACCGGGACGAAGGCCCAATCGGGTGCAAGTGCTTTCACTTCCGCCCACCAGTACAGCACACTTACCCGCTGTGTTGCATCTCTTCATATCGCGGAGTCGAAAACTTAGAAGGGAGTATGAAGAAGGCCTCTTTTCAAAATGCATACTCGGGTTTGGGTCTAGCCCTTGGTGTACGTTCCCCTGCGATGCTGTAGAAGTTATTCACGCCTGTGGATGGTCATCGATTCATCCCGCGTGCTGCCCCACGGATCATTCTCACTTGCAGTTACCGAGAGCTTTGAACCTTCCAAATCCGTAAAACAAATCCCAGGAGATGACGAGTATTCGAGGAGTCCATTTGTCGGTATCTAGCAAGTGTTTCATGAAGACTACACAGCCGTCTTTGTTCGACTCGATTATCCAACAGTGGACCCGACGCCAGGCTGCTTTCGCGATATCCCGAGTAGACGGCAATGAATTCTGTACGTTTAGTTGGACGTCCCATCGACCCCAATGTGCTTTCCGAGGGTCACATCTGTCCCTACCATCCTCCTGGCCATCATCAAAATCTGGTTAATGAAGCACAGTGGTGATGAGTCGCTGACCTCGGGCGATGACATCGACACTACAGCGCCTATATCTTGGCGACTTCGAGCTCAAGCATCATCAATAAATACGTCATCATTTTGATTCAGGCCTCCGACGCTTACAGTACCACGCTTATATTTGTATACCTTGTGAAAATGGACGACATCACACTAGCGATCACGGGCAATGGCGTCGTCATGTTTGGTGGACTCGGACCTGGGTTTCGCTGGAGCTTCGAACATGCTACGCACCGACTTGCCCTCTCTGGCAATGTGTTCTGAGGATCTCTAACTACCGGGTTCTGTTGGTTTCATGACTATCGGTGTGTTCGGTAGAAGAGCTCTCATCCAACGTGTGATCATCCAGGCACCAGCGGGGCTGCCCATGATTGACATTTACAGCATCCGATCGGTATCATCAGCTCGTGGACTTTGGCTGGTCATAGGGTGGATGGTAAGAAGTTGTTCCGTCGTCAGTGATATCGCCCCTCTGTTGCCTTATCTGTGGACAATATTGTTCAGTTGAATAGGGCGTGTGCTCTTTCTCTTCCCAACTTTGCCGGCCTGGGTTGTCGTGGCGCCGTGAATAAATCGGAGATGCGTGTGGGGTCCATCAAAAATCGGGGACACAGGTTGCTGCAGCGCCTATCAACCAGGAGTTGAGTTCTCCAGGTCCGGCTTTGCTCGTGTATGGCGGTAGAGTTTCACGGCCTACTTGTCGGGCACTAGACCTTGCGAGGCGGAGAGTCTATAGCATAGTTAATGTGTTGGAAACACCCGTGCTACGAGGCATTACTTTGGGAGTTCCATTAACGCTCCAGGGTCAGTGCCCCGTCTTTCGAGCCGCCAGGATGATATAGACAAATTCATCGCGGAGGATTTTCAAGAGGTTCCATAAAGTACAGGGTAAAGTCACCATGCGATACACTAGAGCCTCGAGGTATGATATAAATACAAGATGCCATAAATGAGTGTGATATCCCATAAAAATAACATAGAGGCGGAGAAGGACATCCAATCGTGAAAATAATGATATCAAAGTCGTTCTTGATGGTCTCAAACCATTAACATAAATCATATGATCGTAAAATGCATGAAAGAAAATTAGAGAGGCCTTTTGAATAGAAAGAGAGCACAATCGGGCGTCATCAAGACTGGTGCCGCTGGCGGTACTGTTCCTGCAAATCAATTGCTTAGATGAAGCGTTCATGTGTGAATGTCGATGACCTACCACGAGAGCGCTAAAGTAAGCCGCCTCCGGCATTACGATCTGTGTCATGGGTCCACCCCAAATGCGCAAATTCAAGGGGCTTCCAAGTCGGATCCTTGGTAGCTCCGCCATTGGCGTTCTACCAGTACCAGAGGTCCGACTGGGATATGGGATTCCAGATACCCAACTCCTACGAGTGTCAACCGCGAACCGGCGACACTTCAAGTTCTTGCAACAGCCAAATAATCGGCTGATGGCGAGAACGAGAATGATGAAACCAACTGGAGGAGGCAAATCAGCAGCACGTAGGATGAGATTGTGAAAAAGAAACTAACCAGCCGCAAGAGATACAAAAATTCTGCTTGGGAACTTGAATGCCTCAGCGGGAACAGAACTTGTAGTATCTGAAACGAGGACGGCTGAAGAGATATTTTTGAAGACTGGGGTTGCACCGCAGCCAGTGATGAGGCAAAACATCAAGACCAACACGGAGAAAAAGAAGTCGAAGAACACCATGCTGGATGGGGGGACTGGTACTTTCGTCTCCAGTGTCCATTGGTTTTCATACGTGCAGGCCGTCCAGAAAGGGACCTTGTATCTCCCAGTTTCGGGGGGCAGTGTCTTTGTTTTGCACTTCGAACGGCAATGGCATCACTAACAGTGTCCGACATAGGTAAGCCTATCCTGTGCGACCACAGAGCGCATCATCTGGCGCTTAACTCATTGACTAATGCACGAACGCATCGGAGTAGTGGTGAAATAGCGGAAATATACCGTACCTCTCATGATCACTGCTGTAGAAAAACCAAAGAAGGCTTTTCTGAAGGCATAAAGAAGGGAACACGAGTACAGATGGCTGCATTCATAGTGTATCGAGACACGCCGCAGCGCGCTGAAACAGTGTCTGTGGTCTCATAACCTTCTGTCGTTCCTCATGTCAGGGGGCTGTGTTCTGTGGCAAGCAGTCCCATCTGAGGAGGCGTCTCTGAGCTCGGCCATCCCAGTCCCAGACTGTCGACGGCAATCCCTCCCGGAATGAAAACCCTAGAGACGCATCGAGCTTGATCGCAGGCCGAATCATACTTCCGTAAGGTCCACGTCGGCTAATAAGGTGGGTTGTAAAGGTCACTCGGGTTCGATCGACGCAGCACCATGGGGTTGGCCATACCAAACCGAGTACAAGGTCCCAACGTCAAAGCTCCCTTAAGACCGAAACTGGCGGAAGAGCCTCATGTGGTCCTGGAGGTGAAGCCGAATGTAGCCACCACCACCCGTGTCAGGTCGCGACCCGCCCAAGACTCGCCCGTCCTTCCTGTCTGTGGAGCCTACAGCAACTCGTCTCCCTTGATGGTGAACAAGTGGATTCAAGCCATTGTTGGCGAAAGTATGGCAAAAGATATCCCGCTGCGTGGGTGGAGCGACGTACAAGGAACGTTGAACACAAGCTTAAGTTGAACGTTTACTATGTATTTTGTGTTTAAGGTCGGGCGGGGTGGCGGGGCTTCCGGATATGGTATAGTTGTCGATCGTGATCCGAAGCGGAAGCCTAATTTGGATTCCCGTCGGCCGGGCACCAGAGTTTGTATTTTTAGAGTGATATTTGCTGTAGAAGCTCGAGATTGTATCGATACAAAATACTATAAACGCTATAAACAAAGTAACAGTGAAAACAGTCGCGAGATACAAGTTGAAGCCGCCAACGTCGCTCTCAATGGTCTCAAACCAATGGGTGAATATTAATCATAGAAGAACTGTAGAGGAAAATGAGGTAGATAGCGCGTCTTAGCTCTGTTGGGGGTCCGGAGGCTGCAAACCAATTAGCTGATTAATTAGAGGAGATCGCGCGAGTGTCATACTTGGGAGCTCACTATGCCGCGAGCACTGGGGTGAGCCTCTAGGTCGAGATTTACTCCCCGCGTTACAGGCACGTCTGAATTGGCGACCTCAACGCCTGGGCTCTCCGGTTGAGGTGGTGGTACCTCTGCTATTGAGCTTCTGTCCACAGCAGGGGATGAGTTTGGGTGTGCTTTCTCAGACCTCTTCTCGCGCTTCGCCCCACAATCAAACCTCCACAGAATGATGGCAAGGATCACTGCGAAACTACCTAAAGACGGAGGAAAATCAGAAGCACTGGTGACATCTTTGAGAAGGAAACTGACCAACGACGGTGCACGCAGCAATCACAATTCGAAGATTCGGTGCGTCATGTGAGTGGACTACCTCTGGATCTTGTGAAGAGGATTTCGTTGAATGATCAAACGGAAAAGGGGCTGCATCACATCCAGTGATGAGATTGAACAAGAAAACCGACACGAAGAAGAAAGTGAAGGTGAAAAGCATCGTGCTGCTGTAATGGGCATCATACTGCCACCTAAAGGGCTTATATCCCCACTGGCAGCAAGGCGGTGCTGTGTCAGTGCTCGGGAGTGCTGTGCGGGAAAAAAAAAGCTAAGAAAGTACCTCAGACGGCGTACAGACATGGCACTGGATGTTTGTGGCCATCTCGTTGACACATGGCACCAAATCCAACTACATCCGGTTCACGATGGCTTGCACACAACCAAGTGGCACCATGGCATGTGTGAGTCCTCTCTTGATCTGGAAACTTCATCTCGGTCTGACGCACACCGTGAACGTGTCTCCTGGTTTGAGAGCTGCGCTCTGCTAAGTAGGTCATGACATGACCAGCGAGTTGCGTGGCCCTCTCAGAAAGAGATCTGATTCGGAAACTCGGATAAGGCAACATACCATCCAATGATATACATCTTGGGAACGCACTTCACTTTATTGTATCGCCGTGACATGCATTGAGCGGCTGTAAGACCCTCCAAGTCGTTGGCGTAATACATTTTTTTTCGCGGGTTTGCATAGGACCAGTGGCGCACATGGGCGGCGTGAAATCCCAAGGTTCCCGGTGAAAATTGGCGGAAAGCTGGTGGGAATCGAGTTGCAATGTCATTGAATTCGGAAAAGGCGTCCGTCGACGGGCTGAACAGCAAGCTGGCTCTGGGTTTCGAATGAAGGGGAAATCAAGCAGGTTCTCGCTGCGGGTCGGTCAAGCTGCGTGGAAAAACGTCGTACACGTGGGAATTTGATTTTTTAATTATGCAACCCATAATTTTAGCAACACCGGATCAAAGCAACCCCTTGGGTCCGAGATTAGATTAGATAAGATTCCCTTCCAATCCGTCACGGGAACAGCGAACATTCGAGTCTACATAAAGCTGGACCAGGCTACGCACTCAAGCTATCGACAGAACTGCAAATCGATATCCAGATCTCGTAAAACTACCCATGTCTCATAAACATCCTATGGACGAAAGCTATGTACATGTACTCAAGATGCGACCCAGGTGGAAACTCAAGCTTTCGTACGAGCAAATTGTGCCTTGGGGAGCATAGCCGGGATAGTTGGGGGCTTGGTTCCTATCCTGGTGAGCTGAACAGGACTACTTGTCGCTTGTGTACCCCCAGGGCTAGGTGGTACAACGGTGATCCAATTGGAGGGAGAGGGACAATTCCAATCAAATAACCTCAAGATGGCTGCCATGAGAGCGATAAAGGATACTAGCCTATGTGGTTAATTACCGCTTAACTCAATGAAAAAGAGGAGAAACAGACCGACGGCTATACACACTCCGACAATGACTTGACTGGAGATTGTGTGGATAGAACCTTGCGAGAGCGCGGGAGGATCAAGGTGCAACTTCCCGACTGGCATGGAATCGCAGCCGTGAAGGCAGAGGGCGATGAGGAAGAAGGCGATGAGGAATCGGAGGCTGCCCATGTACATGGGTAGGACCAGTGGGGGGTCTCTTGGTGAGGGCCCCTCTGCGTTGGCGTCGACCTTTTATAACTTTCGTAGTATTGGCTTTTTGCTGTACCTCTCTCAGGCTGCCATGGCACTGATAATCGAGTCGCTGTAAGAGTGCTGCAGAAGGATATCCTTATGCCATGGTATAATGTGGTGGCAGACATCGGCACAAGACGGAGCCCGTACAGTATGACGTTCTTTCGTTGTTCTTTCGTTCCTGGCCCAATTGAGGAGCAACTACCGATGAAGGGACTCACCATATTGGCTTCTGGTTTTCTTTCTGAGTCGTTCTTTCTGGGTTCATTGCGTGCTGTAGAACGGGTGAAAACTCTGAAGACATAACCTTATAACCATCCGTCCATGGAGTTAACTACCTGGCTTGGACGGTTGCCATCGAGTGGCAAGTAGTCCGCCGAGTCCGCCGGAGCCTCATGCACAACCACACCAGGATATGTGGGACCAAGACGTCGTCCTTGAAAGCTTGAACACGCAGCGTGGATCCGAAGTGCAGTGCTGGTGCGGTCTTAAGATCCTATATCAGCCATGACTTACAAATTGAGAAGACAGTGTTTGACCTTGCGTTCAGTTATTCGGTGTTGTGAGATCGCAGATGCCGACCATAGATAAGATAAGCGTCAAATATAAATGTATATGTAATGTACATGGGTAGAATTATATGGGGTCGTTGTTAATTTACTAGATTGTGCTGTTCGAAATCCATCATATAATTTATAGCATCTTTCCTAAAGTCGTCTTTAGTGATCGTCACGGGAACTGGCCCGTCTAAGAAGGTCAACATCGATGGTGCCCAATTCGAATACTTTGGCCATTGCACGAGCGGTTTCCCGTTACCGTCTTTGCCGTTAGGATCGAGCTTGGTCGCGAAGTTGATTATATAGTCTCGTAGTTCGGCGCCGTACGCGTTGGGGATATCCGAGGCATGAACCTAGAATGAACAGATGAGTGTTTGCGATCAACCAGCAGTATGAGAAACATACCGATCCTAGAATGGGATTGCTCTTGGCTCGTTTGCTCACTAAAGAATTCCGGTTTTATGAGGCTTCGGGAAGTATAAAGGCGATATCGCGACTTACGGAACGACCACGTATTCTGCTTTTGTGACCGGTGTTGCAAGAAGAATCGTCTTGGCCCTTGGAAGGAAGCATCACCTATTATTGATGCTATCCGCTTGAATTGGGGTGTGATGGCATTCAGGAATCCAGTATCATATGGTGATCCAAGACGAGCATCACTTGGGTAATGGAACAGGAGACCGTCGAGAGCAGCACTAGAAGCATCCGTCCACCAGTTTTGTTTAAAGTAACTCTTGACTTGCGCGTCGGTTGTGACATTGAGGTTGCTCACAGCAAACAAAGTGCCTTCGTCATCACAATCGCCTACCAGGACCCATACACGTCAATATTTCGATATTATCAGATACAAAGGCGATAAATGAACTCACCGGTAATCAAAGGCACGTTAGCCACCTTTCCTTCTCGAACGAGCTTCTGCGGGGTATCCGTAATGAATACGCCGTCGGCGCGTGGACACCACGGCAAGTTCACAGACTACAAAATGAAAAGGGCAAGTCAATAAAGCCCATGACAACACGTGGAGGACATGAAATTTACCTGATAATCAAAGATGCCTGGACTTTTGTCCATTGCTGCTTTGAAGCTATCGTATGGAACTCCACGGAGACAATCGAGTGTATCAGTTGCATTGCCGCAACCAGTTTGAGAAACCATGAAATCGTAGTACTTCTGGCCATGAGTAATATCGCTAAGGGCTGTTTGTGATCCACTTTGCATAACTGCGGCGTGGAAAAGACCCTCGTTGTTTCCGTTGTTTGCTACTAAATGATGGCCGATAGAGATAGCTCCGGCAGATTCACCCCAACTAAAACAGAGGGTAAATAAAAACGCAGGAGTAGTGTCGTGGCTCTTACATGGTGACTTTGCTTGGGTCCCCACCGAATGCCGAGATGTATTTTTGTATCCAACGGAAAGCCTGTCGTTCTACAAAGAATTGAATCAGGACAATACGGATATTCACTTCTTGGGTGCACGTACGATCTTGCAGTCCGAGATTACCAACACCAGCTGCCTTAACTTCCTTGCTACCCATAAAGCCAAGTGCAGAAAGCCTGAACCTCGTGGTCAGCGGCAATAACCGGAAAATCGGCTGAGAGAGCTCACCTATAATTCATGCTCACGAAGATTACTGGCTCGTTCAACACAATCGATCGATTGACGACTGCCGATCCATCATACGAAGATGAAGTGCCACTCTGGAAGCCACCTAGAGGGATTGGGTCTCAGCTAGAAGTACCTTAGCACCTTGTCGAAGTAGTTACCTCCATAGATCCACTATGAAAAGATTCGTCAGACGATGAAAAATAGGGGGCAGCGCGAACTTACAACGACCACGGGGAGTTTGGCACCTGGCTTGACATTGGATGGCGCTACCACGTTAAGGTTCAAGCCTTTTCGAAGTTTCAATATCAGCCAGGCCATGAACAAAAAAGGGGGAGCTCACAGTCTTCGCCTTGAGCAAGTTTGGCGGTGGATTTTGGAATTGTAAGATAGATTACTCCTGCGGGCTGGTATGGGTTGGGCGAAGCGCCCTCCTGTTGAGGACATGATAGACCATAGTCGGTTGCTGCGAAGTCCGTCGTATATGCTGGAATGGTTTGTGGTAAGCGTAGTCGACGATCGCCAGTTCTGTTTCCGCGTGAGCCATAGGTCATAACGGAGAATGTGGAATGAAACGTACGGTGAAAGGGCGTAAGGGATGCCGTAGAACTTGTTCACAACTCCCAAATTCTTTCCCGTGATGGTTGCATTGTCTAGTCGCACAGTGGCTGCAGACGGTCCACTGGTGGGGATGGCGTGTGATAGCTGGGCTGCAGCAATCAATAGAAGGTTCCGTAATATTCTCGTCATGTTCGTGAATAAGGGTGTCGTAAATAGAGGGATTAACACTTGTGGTGTGTCCACTCGAGGGCCAAAGGAGGAGACAAGGATGGCTTCTACCTCAGCTGCATCTGGTGTCCTTATAGTCGTCGAAGGCGACCGAAGCGCAGGCCCCGAGTGCTCGATACCGCATGAAGCCAGCAAGGGACCTTGCAGGTAAGAAGAGAGTTGCCCCTGGAAGTAGCCGAAGCCCCGCAACCCCACATAGGGATGTTGCCTTTCCATGTGGTCCCCCGCGGTCCCCACCGGTTGCGCAAAACTCTCAACGCGACCATCATTTCGATTATCGAGAAGCCCAACTCTGTCCAACTGTTCCTTTCACGTTTTCGGGGACAGGGAAACTGATCTACGACAGCGTCCCTATGGTTCTGCTACCCGGAGCATTCAACTGGAATGGCAGTTACATTCGCTTGCTGACTTTTTCGGTGAACTCACGCCGCGAAGGTGAAAAAGCGGTACCCTTTCTACTCGGTAAAGGCGGATGTGCTCGTCAAGTACTTGGTACTATGTGGTTCCGCAAACCGGACATCAAACAGAGGGTAGACAGAAACCAGGCAACGTACCCCACAGCAAGGATTATTCGGAGTTTCCATTGAAGATCGCAGCAGAGATGGAAAAATTGAGTGGGCCAGTTACTCCAAGTTGAGCACAAAGTAGTTTTCGTTTGCTTTGAGCACTGATTTGACTGGGCGGTGACTTTGCCCGTCCAGCGCTGGGATTTAGATCTGGATGAGTTCCGGTACCATCAAACACCCATCACATCAGCGTTTCCCAGAGAGATTGTCTTCCATAGGTTTCTCGGGGAAATCTTTGCCTCGCTAGGTCTACCCCGGAATTTTTTGACTTGGTCCTCCAGTTCATCTATGGGATAACTTCTCTGCGAGATTGTACTGACGAGGGCCTACGAAGTACGGACGAACGACCACATCCCGACGGTTTCTAGCTGCTACGATGTGCTACGGCAACAATCCAACACTTTTCACTCGCTTCTGTTGGATTTCATTCGGTCGTCTCGCCCGCTAACCACCTCGGTCTTCAGCGTACCTATTAAGCAGAGAATAAGGCTCGCCCCTGGCCACTGTTAAGTTGGACCACAGATGGTCCGGATTGCTCTTCTAAAATATTCACTTCTTGACAGGTTCTTGACTGAGGTCCGCACGAGTACTGCGTACTCTGGTCTGCGTGGTCACCCCACAGCTAACCTAGACGGCTAGGGCTTACTGATCTTGATATAGCCTGATATGCGGGAGTTATCCGGGAAACCTCTATGGGTTGCATGTGGTCAGTCTCTAACGCGTTTCGCGTGGACCTCGCGAGCTTTCATTGTATGGAATTCATCACTCATTTATCTTGGTTCCCCTAGGTTCCCCTCGATACTATCCATGTGGCTTAACCAGAGTTTAGATCCGTTATAGTTGACTTTTGCGCGTCGACTTAGCGGCCGGGTTTACGAGGGTCTGCTCTGATATGCTACTACCTGCTCCTACGGCGGAAAACGTCTATGCCCATGCAAGCATCATCGTCATCAACTGCCCTGGGGAAGTGTGGGGGATGCAGAGTAACCATCAAAGCTTTTGACCTGGGTCTGGAGACAACTCACCTGGGATGAAACCTGGGGAAACTGTGGCTGGAACGCACGCGATCAGAAGAACGTTGCGGGTCGTAGCTCCGTCGGTGATATGAATCAAAGGAAAGAAGGATTTACAGTGCAAATAAGTTACATGTATAATGCAAGATATGGGTACGGAGTGAAAGGATGGGTGGTATATACCAGAAGTTGAAGGGTGGGAGTAGCGTTGTAGTCATGAAATGCGTCATAATAACCGAAGTGGGATTGGTAGTGCTGACGACACCGCCAAAGAAATAGTGAGCTGAGTGGTTATTTTTGATTCCCGTCGGTCAAGAGGAAAGAAAAAAAAATGCATAAGGATGCGAAGTGATTGAGTGGTATGCTTGCATTGTGATTGATATATGCTTTATGGTTGCGGTTGCGGTTGTGTCGTTGGTCCGGGAAAAGTATGCCGATGAAGAGAGATAGAGAGAGATCGAGGAAAAGAAGGGATACCGGTAGTTGAAATGAATAGGCTTAGAAACGTTCGTTCCTGAAGAAACCCGCGTCGACGCATCGGTCAATCTGCACTTCCCTCCGTCGTCCAATTATCTGCATCCGCGTCAACATCTGGGTCAATGACATCCAAAGCCACATGGACTCCCCCATCGTCATTTACCCTTCCAATTCCCCTGCCAACGACACCAAGAACCGGACCCAAATCCTCCACTTCCCCTGGACCTCCGGAACTTTTCTTCATCTTAGTCTCACTCACAGGCGTCCCAACCCCCCATACCAGGCCCGAATTCTGATGGTGCTCTTTCAACATCCTCCCCATCTTTGGATTGACAAATTTACCCCCACCCCTTCCTCTTGACCTTGAAGTCGATCGTGATGGAGAAGAACGGACGGACGAAGACCCCGCTGAGGTCGTGTACAAGAACACATCTTCGTTTTCCGCGTCGCTTCCATTCCCTCTAGCACCTGTCGTCCTCCCTCGACTCGCAGCACCCGTGCTCGCCGTAGCAGTCGTAGTGATGAGAGTAGTAGTCGTGTTCTTCCCCTTTACCCTCTTCTTCGTAGGCGTATCATGCCCAGCTCCACTCCCATAATAATCTCCAAATAATTCCTCCGCCCCCTCTTGGCCCCCACTCTTTATCGAATTCGAACGACCCACTGGACTAGTTCCCGCACCTCCAGCACCAGTTGAAAGACGAACGGTCCTCCTCCCTTTTCCTCTCCTCAACTCATGCAGATGAGCCGAATACGCCGCCCCTCCCCGTCTGATCAACACACTCCTGCCTAACACGCTCGCCGCACCACCACTCGTATTGACCCCAACAGCAGACCCACCGCTACTCCACGCAGGGGTATTAAGCATCACGACCGTCGATGCAGGCGTTTGTGTCCCATGTCCAACTGGTATAACTGACCCTCCAGCTCCAGATGAACCTGTCGGTAATGTCTGTACAACCACGCCAGAACCAGGTCCCGAACTATGTAGTGAATTCGAACGTTGCAAATGCATTCGGGGGAATGCAGACGAAGTCGGGGTAACTGGCCGTTGAAATGGGAAATGTCGTGATGTTGGACTGCGAGTGGATGGTGTGTCCGACCTTGGTTGAGCTTGAGCTAATTTTTGGGACGCCAGTTGTGAATGTGGACGATCGTATTCATGAGAAAGATTGATGATGTTTCCGTCTAAAGGACTTTCCGGCGCTTCGTCTTCTGTATCCCCAGCTCGAGGGAACTCAAACTTAACAGCTGAAAGATAAAACGAACTATAAGAAATTGCGCGCCAGAATGTTCAAAGAGCACATACCATCACCGAAACTCAACGGAGCAACCCTCACATTCCTCTTTGCTTTCGGCTTCCCCTCTGTCCCTGTCCCTAATCCCGCAACCAACCTCCCCCAATCAGACCCAGAGTAACTTATATTCCGTACTCTCCTCTTTCCACCACTCCTATGAATCCTCTTCCCTTGACCATGACCTTCAACTGGTTCTATGATGGGCTGTTGGGGGATGGAATCCCCCCCTCTCGAACCGCGGGTGAGTCCCATAAATACTAGAACCGTGAGGAGAAGGCAGAGCTGGGCTATGCTCAGGCGCTTTTCGAGAATGATCTGAAATGATAGGGAAAGACGGCGGAGTTGTCATCAGTGAATGATCGTAAGAGCGCATATAGCAAGCATATAAAAGGACGTATGAAGCCCGCAAGGCGCATTGCCTTGCTGTATCCTTCCTCTCAAACAAGAGAGAGAATAGAAATATGGATGTATGCATTACCTCGTCTCGAAGATAATCAACCTTCGACTTCAATTCCCCGTATTCTCGTTGTATTTCGTAGTTTTGTCGTTCCCATTCTCGCATCGACTTTTGAAGTGTCTGGCCTTGTGCACGTCCCTGTAGTAGACCCGAGTAGAGTTAGTCACTAAGTCCCCATCCGCAAGAGTCATAATGAGGAAACCTGAAGGAAAAGTAGACACGCGCAGCAAGGGCGGGCGCCAAAAGCGGTGCCAACACAACGGGAGTGATAGAAATAGTCTTCTAATATAGACTACCTGCCCGAACGCCGACAAGACCGCAAAACGAGCGTAGCGAAAGGCCCGAGGAATGTTGTAAAAAAGCGGGGAACTCACAATAGCTTCAACCCTCCCGATGTCCTCTTTCAATCTCTTCAAAACCTCTTTCATCCCATTGGTCTGTTGTTCAATATACCTCACATATAGTGTATGATTCATCTCCAAAGCCGTCAAGCGATTCATAATGATTTTATAAATCGATTCACCTCCTGCGGTAGGAAGAGGCGGGACTAAAGGGCTGTTGATCGGGACAGCTAAGGGTGCGTGCGTTGAAGCGGCTTGGCCATGGAGATTTTGATGAGGGTGGCCGTGAACATGGTTATTGTTGTGTCCATGGCTGTGGGCGTGTTGGCCTCCTGTTGAGGGACTGATGGCAGGTTGATGAGAGGACGCAGAAGTGCTAGCTGCTTTGGATGAGGTTGGAGCGACAGTAGTCACAGCGACTGTCGATGTGCCCTCTTTCGTCTTCACCTGAGAAGAGGTTGGAATGCCATGCTTTGAAGATAACGAAGTTGACGAGACAATAAGATCTCGGATGCCAGAGGCAATACCAGCTGATTTTCTTGGGACTATATGCACGTTGTTGGTGCCAGAATTTGACGACTCAACGACGTCCTTCCCAGTGGACGCGGATATAGGTGAAGGGGGTTCCGCTGTTGGAGGGGGTGCTGACTGGGTGTCGGGGAGTCTAACAGTCAAGACTGTCGGGTCCTCATAGGATGGTTTAGGTGGAACTGGTTCTCCACCATGAGTCGCGGCAAGGACGTTACCACCCCCAGTGGATGGTTGGGACGGTTCTCGATCTTCTTGATAACTCGAGCCCTCCACTGCCTCGTTCGGAGGGAAAAATGGGACGGGATCGGGGATGGGTGCATTCGCGAGTTCTATGAGTTTAGCCCTGCTCTCCGACTCCCACATATCCCATTTGTATTCCTCTAGATGGGTAAGGCCGTAGACTCGCAGCAAAGAGATGGGGCAGTAATATTCGGTCCCATAGTGTGATTGGAAGTCGATCCGAATGTAGCGATAGAAATCTCGCAATGAAACTGGCGGATGAAACGACTGGCAAGAATGCATTGAGAAAACAGCCCAATTAAAAGCATATACTTGGTGAAACCATACCTGAACACCACGAACATTCTTCGCTCTGTAGGTTCCAGCGGGAACCCACCCCTCTGAATCCGTCGTATATGTCTTCGCGACACTGACCGAGAAATCCTTGAAGACCCCACTGAAGAACTCGAAATTGGCAAGCTGAACGGTGTCGATCCGGATATCCTCACAAAGTTCCACCACCACATACTGTATCTGGTTTTTCTTCGCTCGACCACGACAAGGACTCAGCATATATCTATCCTTCTTCGAAGCTAGGATATTCGAAGGAGATTTCGCTGATTTGTGTGCCGTGTGAACGCGAGCGGAACAATCCAAGCTGGCATAGTTGAACCTATCCGTCAGCGGAACACGGAAATGTGGAGAAAGGGACTCGTAATGTGGTGGTTGGGTATTGTCGTCCGGTGTCCCGATGGGTACATTCGCAGTAGCGGCGCCGTTTTCGTTTGGAGATGCTGAGAGATCTGGAGGGAGATTGACGCCTTCAGGAGCACTGGAATCATTGCCATCCGAAGGTCCTCCTGTTCCGTGACCAACAATACCCCCACTTCCAGTTCCGCCGAGGTTGTGCCCATTTACCGCCCCAGATCCATTTCCACCGACGCCGACATTGTGCCCACCAGATCCCGACGAACCTAAGCCCGTAGCAGTCCCATCCCTTCTTTGCTGGTGCGAGTCCTGAGTCTGTAGGTGCTGTTGGAGTTGTAGTTGTGCAAGAGCCTGCTGCTGCTTCACTTTCCACTCTTCAAACGAGAGCAACAACAAATCTTCATCATCTCCAACCCCCTCCGGATCTTCCTTCTTCTTCAGACAACATATTGGGGGGTCAGGTCGTTTTGGCACTTGAAGCGATAGAGCTCTGAACAGGTCATTCGGAGAACTCGGTTGTTGTGTTTCTCGTGATGGTGGTGTGTGCGATGAGTTAGAGGTTGTCGTTGGAGTTGGGGTAAGAGCGAAAACCGGAGAGGCTATCATGAACGCCAGAAGGGCGGTTGGTAGAATGTGCCATTGCCAACGTGAGGGGGTCGTCCTGGTCATCACAAACGAAGGCGGGGCCAAGCACCACAAAGGCGACCACTATAACAGTCGAGCCGAGCGATGGTGCGATAGTGGTCGAGCAGCTAACTAGGTTTAGTAGATCCAATTGAAAACCGGACCTGCACTTTACAGTATGGTTTGTTGGGTGCCTTGAAAACCGGCTTTTTCTGTTTAGAACACCGTCAGCGCAGCCCGAACTCGAACTTTTCGTGCAATCGCCGCCTACCGGTACAACCCCGAATGCCCCCAACGATGTAGTTTGAAACGCGAAGAACCGGAAGCCTGAAGACGACCAAGAAGCACAGTCCAAGCTTAAAGTTCAAATGTACGGAAAGGAGCGTGTCACTGTCGGTGCTGAAAAGAGGAGTTGACTATGGAGTGCTGGAGCAACAAAATCGTGAACTGCAGCTGGACACGTAGCAGTATTCTAACCAGATGGTGGGTGAGGATCTTTGGATATCTTTGTCTGTTCCTGACGTTTTTTATAACTCCCTTTTGCTGTCGGCAGAGTTTCCAATTAAACGCCCATCATACAGTTGAACGTGGCTAGTGTCAACTCGGGGTAACTTTATGGCGGTAAAGTTGCTTCTCTTGTTACGTCCAGAAATCAAATTTCTGTCGTCTCCGAATTTTTAAATGAATAGGTTCTTTGAACGCAAAAACCGACGATGACGTCGTTGGACGGAACATGGTACGCACGAGGCACACAACGAGGCTCGCAGTAACTCAAATTGCCAGCAGTACTGTATTGGCGGCGCCTAATCCCTCTTGAGCTTCCAACACTGTTGGAGTTGACGAAGTATCTCTCCTGTCGCCTGTCAGCAAGAAAATCAGATTGATGATGCGTTGCGTGGCATCGACGTGGAGTGTTGGGTTTCGCAGGATGCCATCAATGCTGCAATCCACGTATAGACCAACATGAATAGTTTGTAGAGTGTGGTTACTGTGGCTTGTACCACAAAAAATCCGAAGGATCATCATCTCAACATTACATTCAGCCATCGCGAAAATTCATATTATAAAACGACTGCAACAATGCAACAAATGGAATTGTCTACACATTACAAACAGGATGTATATATCTGCATTAGAAACTGGCCGCCAACAGGGACGGGAAGAAAAGTGTCCAAGGGATGACCCTCAGTATAATGTCTAGTAAATATCTGACCTCGTTCAACTGTGAGGAACGTTCACCAAAAGCGCATGCTTATTGGTGGTTTTCCATCGACCAACCGCCGATGAACAATATTACTCGTGAACGAAGACCACTACGAAGGAGAGAAAGACATTAACAACGGTTTCCATAGAAGGGATACTTGAACTTACCCCATTCCCAATGAACACGGAGGCCATCCTCGCAATATCCATGTCAACCGCCATGGAGACATCCATTCCCTCAGAATCCAATTCAAGATCATTACTCGTCACGATCATCGACCACCCATCCTTCCTCAACGCCTCCTTCATGTTCTCCAACCACGCCCCCTTCTCGTTTGTCAAAAGATACATGATGTCCAAGTTCCTTCCCTGCGGCCCCACATGGCCGGCTAGATATTGTTCCCTAGCCCTCTTCGCCTTCTCGACGATAGCTTTCGCATCTGGAAGGCACCGTTGTATAATGATATCGTTATATGCTGGTGTGTTCCATCCGAGGTGAAGGGGCAGATCCAAAGGATCAGGAAGAGACGGCAGTAGATTCCAACTGTAGAAAGTCGAATTCCAATACGCCAATCTCAAACATGCTTCCTTGAAATCGCCTCTCCGAATATGCATCGCCATCATCCGGTCGTAAGGGTTTATCGTCCAGCCTGCTCGATCCCTCGGCACAAACAAATATTCGTTCCTTGCAATGACCGCTTTCACGACAGGGGAAGTCTCCAACAACAGCGATGTCGGCGACTTCGAAAAGCTCTCCCATAGCGGAAGTATCCTCGAGGAACCCCACAACCATAGGTCAAACACTTGAGGATAATTGTCTTCCTCCTGTGACGAAGGGACGATTTCAACACACCGTTCTGGTGCGTCCATGATGAGTTTTTTCCAATAAGCGAAGATTTCGTCGCCAGGGGAGTTCCTAATGTGGGGTTTAACGTCGCGCGTGTAGATGCGTTTGCGTTCATTGACAGGGCAGACGATTTGCCAGTAATCGTCCGACACGGAACGAGGTGTATCATCGCCCGGCGCCCAAGGACCACCTGCTGTGGGCCCCGCAATAAGCGCATTGAGTGGGGTTAAGATGTCACGATGATATGATTGTGATCTAGGCCATGGGTAGTAATCTTCCTTCCAGAAGTAATCCTGGAATACGAATGCGCGTTTAGTTTCATACGCCAGATGTGCGTTCATCAGCCTGTAAAGTTGAGAATTGGTAGGGTCAGAAAAGGAAGAGCATGCTGTATAGTGAATATATGCGCAACTTACAGTTCATTAAAGACATTATTCCAACCCAGCAGCTTGACCTCGCATGAAAACTTTAGATAGCGTCCCGTCCTTCCTTCAGGGAAGGGCAAGCTCAAGTTATGCTGAGGTAGATTCTCTTGCCACTTCCACAATCGTTCATAAGGTGGTGGTGGTAGTTTTTTTTTGTCGTACTTCGGAGGTATAGGCAAACTTGAAGGGTGTCGTGTGGGATGGGCGTATGAAAACCAGAGGTATAAGAGTCCACATGCGGTTATAAGAACGAGAAATTGAAGTCGTTGGGATGCACCTCTGACGAGTATATGCCCCATTCTAGGTCTCTTTCTCTTCACGGTCTTTGAATACTCCGTGTTGGACGAGATTGTCGTGGTTAAATTATCTGTGGAGTGGGTCGTGAAGGGTATCGTAGTGCGGCTGGGGCGCCTGTAAGGGGTATCGGTGGACTATAGACGCTATTCTCGTATACGGCGAGAAAGAGGCTGTAGAGGTGGGTGATAGAGGAGATTAGGTCGAGGTTAACGAACTTCGGAAGAGTCGGCTTCCACGAAAAAATGAACAGCGCCGAAATTCAATATTCAGGGACGGCTGGCAGCGTGAAGCGCCGAGAACCCTTATCTCATTCGACTTTAGCTATGGTGGCTGTGTCCAGATTATCTCTATGGATCGAAACATATATTCCAGCAGTTCGTCGAGAACCGTATGTAACTATAAAACTACTTAGGACCCATAAAATATCGCCAGCGGGCCCATCCAGAGCCAATAAAAAATAACCCAGCAGTCCATCGAGAACCGAAAGGGAAAACCAGCCCGTAAATAAATGTAAAAAAGTCCGTCAAGAACTGTAAACTAAGTATAACCGCAGTCCGTCGAGAACCGAAGCAAAATAAATAAATAACATAACCAGCAGTCCATCAAGAACCGAAGAGAAGAATAAAGCAGGCCGTAGCGAGGACCCATATCAGATGGGTATATAGGAATGAAACTTGGCGTATTTGCAGATTAGATTTGACGATCCAAGGAATACGGTCACCCGACCTCGTTAAGTGTCCAACGAGGGAATAATCCAGTCGATTTTGGGAACAGAAAGGAGGTGCATATATTGACTGGGGGTTGAGCTCCTCCAAACCAAATCGAATTGAGAGTCTTTCCTTGAATCTCCGAGGGCCATTCGATATAGAGGCACGTCAACACAAGGGGAGTCTCCAGTTCATCATCCACCTGGGGGAGTGTCAGAACGAAGGACCAAGTGATGAAAGTGCCAGCCTAGTTCGAGCTTGAAACCTCGTCTCGAGTAGAGGGAAAGGAGCTTTGGGAGGTTGAACGATTGAGTGCTCCTAAACGCACTCTAGGATTCCACCCTTATATAAATTAATCCTGAAATCTCGCAACGTCATTGACAAAGACCACCGCTCAGTGGGGAGGTTGATGAACGCGAACGGAGGAGGGAGACGTTGGGGACCCAGAATAAGACCGCATATAAGGGACTTGTACGAGAAGAGAGGCGAGGTGGAAAAATGGCACTCTGTGATTGCAGAGCCAAGGGAAGGGGTGGCCTAGATTAGTCGGTGGATTCAACGAGTTGGAATAAATGTTCACTGGGAGAAGGATAAGAGGAGCTGATGCTTGAGGTGGGGGGTAGTCTGAGCCTCCTCTAATCCAAATGAACGTATTCAAACTCTTTGAATCCCGATATCGTCACGTCAAGGCGAGTGTGGAAGGTAAAGTGATAGCAAGCGTCCAGCGTCAGAGAGCGATAAGTTCGACCGGAGAACTTAATCTTGAGATGTTGTAAAACCTATCGACCAGTGATAGATTGGCGAAAAGACTGAAGTGAACCACTCGTGACGACTGGGAGGAGAAGTCAAGAGCGGGAATTCATGCAAAGTTACCGCGATGCAAGGTAATCGTCCTTGGGGAGGATGAAAAGCGATGCCAAAAAGAAGGAAGTTGGGGGACTTCGATCCATTATGAGTCTGTGTTCATTGGACATTAGCGATCTGGACTACCAAAGACGATTGCTCACGTACCAGATGGAGCGATAGGGCGTTTAAAACTCTTCAAGGTAGTGGCAATGGGTAAACGACCAGCGCCGGAGAACTTGACCGATTCGACCGGAAAAGTTGAGTGTGAGACGTTTGGAAGACTATATACCGTGGATATAGTCATGGAAACACTGAAGTAGATAGCTCATGACAACTGGAAGGAGATGTCAAGAGGAGTCCATGTCTTGTAAGTGGCGAACTAGCGCGACGTAGATGGGAGTGTATCGCCCTTGGGGGTGTGCGATACCAAAGATAGAAGGGGGAATAGGCCACTGTGAGTGGATCAACTTGAAGATCACGAAGGTGGAATCTTGCTTGTGATTGTGCGTGGCGAAGAATGTTGGGAAGTGAGCAAATCTGCACTGCAGATATGGCGATAGGTGATGGTGCGAGTGGAATCCGTACTAGCGAGCCCGCGCTGCGTTCAAATGGCATTAGGAGCTGACGCAAAGGACGGTCGTCGACATACCTGATGAGAAGAAGAAGCAAATGCCCCCCAGCACTTGTAATTTGCCTCTGGCGTGTTCATAGCTTCATAGTTTGTTGTCGTCCAGCGCCGCTTGGTCTGTGAAAGTGTGTCAGTGGCTGACTCGATGTCTCAAAGCGCTACTCACCCCCCAGCGTTGGCAATCTCGCATTCAACAGCAAAGCCGCAGGGACCTAGACGATACTCCTAAGCGGAGTCTCTCGAACTAGGTCGCGTAGCAGCTAGGCTACAACGACACGAGACGATACCCCTAAGCGGAGTCTCTCGAACCCGGTCGTGTAGCAAGGAATGCAGATCCATGATCGCGCAACGATCTTGAATGTTGTTTTCAACTCTTGGCGATGGCGATGGAGTTATATTTGTGTGTACTATCAGCGATACTTCTCGGAAGTCTATCGGACTGAAGTCGCCTGGCGCATCGTAGAAGGTTTATGGTTGACAGAAGATGGGAGCAAGGCGAGTACGTCTCGTTCATGGCAGGAAACGAGAGGTACTGAAATATGGTTGAACGAAGCCAGGGTGGTAGTTGTGGTACAGGCGGTTTCCAAGGGGGGCAAGGAAGAAAGTGGGAAACGGCAAGAAGAGAATGTTAGCCCGCGCAGGTTCTTATACGTTCTCGAGGATGGCTGACCGCGACTGACCAGAATCCGTACAGTGAGCCATTCTTGAGCTGGCTGACCATATACCGATCGGAGTCCGTATAGTTAGCCATCCAATACAGTGAGATTCAAAATTTGATGGAATTAACTTGGGCGTTTCGTATTGTCAATGTCAATGTCGTTGGGATGTGCTGAGTCGGCGTGGACATTCTCGCGGAAAGGCCCATAATCAAAGTCAAAATCATACGTGGAACCATCGTAGCAAGCTCGACGGAGACCTATGAGTATGAAGTGCTTGTCCCAGATAATTTGCAGGATCAATGGTTACAGTGCAAGTGAAAGAGGAGTTGGTTGACCTCGCGTGTTTGTCATCAAAGCTTCAGGTAAACACTACCTTCCTTATCAGGAAGTTCGCCTTCAACTTTGAAATTCCAGTCGTCAACGCGTCAACGTTTCGACTTCAACTTCAAGTTCTACTATAGTACAGGCCATGGGTTGCTAGCTTGCTACTCGTGGCATCCGATCCTGGGGGACACTTGACATCGGACCGTACATTATCCACACGCCTTGCCCTCCTGACGAAGAACGTCGACACGAGAGTGTATGACCCTGCAGTGATGCTCCTCAAAACCCAGGCGAGTCCAGACTCCGGAAAACATAGGGCAGCAGACCGGAGTCTGTTAAGGCGAGAGAAGTTTGGGGCTACGGGCACGATCTCAGGCTGCACGTTCCAGTCACCAGACCACACAAGTGAGGGCCCCGGTGCCATTCAAGTTCCATCTCCAATTAACGATTCCAGTCACCTGGCCCAATTCACAACTCGGGTAAGAAGCGACAAGTTCCCGGCTTTTTGACGGTTCTCTTACTCCCCCAGAATTTAAAGCTATTTCCCAACGGCTTGGCTCGATTTTTTCCGAGATTATTTACCCACCCGGTACGTATAGGTCAAACCGTACATATAATCTACAGTCTGCAGGGAAATCCGTGAAGACTTCGCTAGAATATTCTAATTCACCCTTCAAAAACTGGTGATTACAATATACCACTCATTGCGAGATACCGTTCATTACGCACAAGGTTGAACCGATTCCAGCCGCGCCGCTGAATCACTCATATTAAGACCTTATCCTATTCAGTCCCAGCTAATTTATTGTAGATCCACGGCCTTAGGCTTTCGCACTCGGCTGGTTCAAATCAATTAATCTAGCTAATCTTCGGTACTGTTTCCTTCTCACCTATCACATCGATTCCTAACGAAGTTTCAGCATGGACACGCTGTAACTCAAAACTCTTCCGACCCCTGATCGTTCGCCCTGGACGATAGCTTCAGACCGTGGTTCCTTACTGCCCGCGTGCGGGTAATTTACATCTACCAGCCCGTCACGGTAGCATATTACACGGCGCCCAATATGCGCACCTACGCACCCACCCCGAGGGCCTGAAGGAACACATAGGAATGCTCGACACTTTCACACCAACTTTTAACATTGCAACTCCCAGTTTCGATACAATTTAAAATCGATACATACACAACAGCATGTCTGGTCATTCACATTGGATTTTTGCTGCCGCTATATACGGTCTATCCACCCGCCCAATTATTGGTTCAACACCTGATATGGAACTCGTACGAGAACCTCTTAAGCCTAGTATGAACTTCGAATGAAGACGTCAGTGCACCGCCAAGGCTCGATCTGGCCCCTCCATCGAGCCTCGAGGTTATCACGTTGCCATAGGGTCCAGTAATAATATCGTGGATTGAAGAAACCGCGACTATGAAGAGATCGACACTTTTGGGTGAATGCAGTTCAGGATCAGCTTTTCCATCTAGTCTGTTCGGGTGTATCACCGTAAGACCTCAGAAATAGAGGAAAACGCCTCTGATGTAGGGCGAATTGAGAAGCACGTCCGTGAATGATGATTCGTTGTCCAGAAACGAGGAAAGCAAAACATATATACTGTAAGTAGCGCTAGAACTTCTATCCAAGACACTCGAACACGCGTATAATTAATACGACCTGAAGCAATGAAGAAATACGATAGACTAGGCGAACGACGAACGGCAAATATTCCTCATCAACTTAACCAAGGTCCTTGTTCCTCGGAATTACCCAGTCTTCTATCGTTCAATTATTCGACTCCAACTCCGTGGCCCGTAGTAGCAATGCTCCGAGCGGGGATGTGTTCCCTGGCCCAACGTGCTGTCGATTCTTTCGCGTTCAACAAGGGGTCGAGGGATTCAAATTGCCAAGTCGCCTCGTTCCCCTCAGCACCCTCCGTGTAGGGTGAGTACATAGCCAAAGCGGCTAAGGAGAGGTATGTGTGATATGGATCTAAAGTCAAATCGGAAGGAGATGGTGTCAGTCAATGGGATGAGGGTTTAGAGCAGGTAGATGAAATAGGTGTTCCGAATAGCAATGTATGTGAATTGCGAGCAAGTTAAAAAGTGTACGCACCAGGATGTTCACCTGGTGCCTTCGATATACCACCATATTTGAATTGACAACTTGCCAAAAACCCTGCCAAGGCTTGTTTATCCACGAATTCCTTAGCTCCCAGGATCTGCCGCGAAGAGAAAGGTGAATTAGGTATGAGCCTTCATAGACCAAGTGCAAACAGCGTTGTGGCAAACTTACGTGTAGGCCGGCGCCGCACCAGAAACAATAACACGCATCCGCCTCCTTGTTGGTCCTGCCTTTGAACCCCCCGGAAGGGGCTTGGTTTTGAAGTAACCAGTTCACTGTGAGCTCACGCTCGGCAGGGGTGAGTGGGCCATTGGGTAAGAAGGACGAAGGTGCCAGGTGCAGCGATGCAATCGCGATGTAGCTGGTCCCCCCTATGCCCAAACACCAATTGAGTGTGAGTGAATCAGAGCTAGGCGACCCGCTCTATTCGCTTACCTTGTGCCTCACAGAAGGGAGACTGACCGTAGCCTCCTTCGTATGTCTACAACATGTTCAGGATTAGTCCCGATCAGACGCGCAAACCTGTTGGGTGTGAAAGAGGGTACGCACCCTGCATGTTGAGATGAATTCCACGGCACGGGGAACGTTGATACCAGACCAATCGTCTAACATACTGCTTATAGCGAAAGCGCAGTATAGTGTCCGAAGGTCGAACTCGCCGCTGCCTGGAACAGTAGAGAAACTATATGACGAAGCCGCAAGAGTTAGGGCTAGCTTGGGAAATTGATGTCGCAAAGGAGGCGAACATACCTCCCGTCTTCACGCTGACAAGCGCGAATGAACGTGGTTAACCCAGTTCGATCGAGTCTACTAAAATCATCTCGCAGGATGGCGAGGCATAACAAGGCTGTGTAGGTCATAATAATATGCGGCGTGTCATAGTCCGTATATTCCTAGGAAAATAAGGGATTAGCATGATCGGCAAGTCAAAAGAAAGCTACGAACATAACCCTCCGCGATCCCTGCAGTGGTCATAAACGGACTCGGTCGAAATCCAGTTCCATATTTACCACCTAGGGAAGGTTAGAGGGTTTGAAACTCGGAGGAAAGCAAAATTAACGCAACTAATGTGTTGTTCCCATATCCATTCTCGCCACTCTTCACGATCAAATTGGGAAGTCTTCTCAAAGAAAACACCAAGCAGGTCAAGCGACCCAATGCAATAAAACGAAAGTGCCAATCTGAAATGCAACAAAGCAAGTCATGAAGGACGAGTTGTAGAATGCCAATTAGCATCGAACCGCGAGTGACGCAAAGTGATCGAACGAGTTGGATGAATACACCAACCTTGCACCATCAACTTCAACTTGGGACCCTGGGAGACCTAAACCAAAGAAAGTCAGGCTCTGAAACTCTAAATCTCCCCAGATCAATACAGTATTACGTCGTGCGCGCAGGGTTATACGCAGTTGCTACCAAGTACCAAAAGGTTCCTGCTCAACAAAACTCACGACAGACATGGTCGTGGAGCATCGTCCACCGAAGGAAGGAAACTGCTTCTTGGGCTGTTGACTAACCTGATAGGCAACGTTTGCAATGTGCAGCATGCCCCGCACGAGCCAACGCAGGGAGTTCGGTATGGCTGCTAGTCGACATGATGGAGAGATCTTCTCTGTCGCTATCTTATGTGCTCTTGAACGATTTGGGGGATTCGACTTCGAAGGAGGTTAGTTATGGTAAGCGATCATGATGGCGGTGTACTGTAATCACAGGTTATACGGCTCCTGAGGCGGTCCGAGGGATTGGCGGATCAACTCAGGACTTTTAAGGATATCAACGTTTTTTCCCGTCGATTAGAATCGAGTGAATGGGTAGCAGCGCAAGTAGTCGGTAGGATGGTGTAGAGTGGGTAGGTTGGGAGAGGAATAATGGGTACTGCAAAGGTCAGAGTATTTATATACCCTCCAACAGCATTTCTTATCGAACGAGATGAATTAAAAACGAGGTATAAACAGGGGCACATGCGGGATAGTATAGGGTTCGGAAGCCGAAGGTTGAATTCGTTGTGTCGATTCGTTCTTACTGTAATGAGGTACAGTTTTTTTTTTGTGTTCGATACGATGCCAAATCACCAGGAACGGTTCGTGAAGGTGGTATTATCTATTATTTAATAATCGGTCCTCGTCAAGTCCTCGTTTCACTCGTATCGGTTTGCACGACTTGCGAGCTCGGAGATTATTGGTCCCTTAGAGAGGTCGTGACGTCCGGACTGAGTAACTTATGCTCTGCAGGTACTTGCCCGTGAAAGCCTAGCCGCACGTCAATTTAAATCAAGAAATATCGATAAGGAATATGAGGGGTAAGAAAGGACTTAAGAATCTCATGTCGCGATCATCTCCCAAAGATCGTTGTAACTATAATCGCGGAGTTGAAGTGAGTGATGAAACAAGCACCCTCGGTGTCGATTGGGTGCGCACCCATCAACCGCGTGATGAAAATTCCGGTTTGACCGGCGGGAGCAAACAGTCTCAGAGCTTATGCCAGATAATCAGTGGGTCGTCAGAAAATGAAAGTTTGGACCATTCGAATATTGAATATTGAAGGCCTGTAGCATCACTTACGGCATCGACCAAAAATAGAGCGCGAGGGACGCTCGCGATCCTCCTCACGAGTCGGAAATAAGGTGACCACATGGCTCTCCAATAACACGATAGGGATATACTCTTGAGCACAAACAACGACACTGAAAATGAGAAATGACAAACACTTATTGCAGGTACGAAACGAGGTGAGGTGAATGGTGGGGAGAGTGAGAGTTGGGGGATAAAGTTACAACGTTCTGAATGAGAGAATGCCACGCAATAAAACACGGAAAGTATGGGAAAGGCAAAAGAGAGTAAAAAACAGCGGCTTGTCTGTCACAAAAAAAGGGATTGTAGTGGTGGGTGATGATGGTACTAGTAATAATTGGGCAACAGGGGTTGGGGTTATGTGTTGGGTGTCGAAACCGAATATAATATGCAGGACGGGATGGTGGAAATCAAAAATTATAGTCCTGCCATGCCCATTTGAAACGCTCCTCTTTGTGTTGAGGGTAGCTGATTAGGTTGCTGTTGCTGTTGTTGTTGCTGTTGCTGATTCAGAACAGCAGCCTGAGACTGGCCTTGCGGTGTAGGTACCAGACCTGGTCCAGGAAGGAACGCGGGTGCGCTCTTCTCCTCAAGGTCACCGTACAACACGGTCATTTCCTTGCGCTCTTTTGACCAGTTGTTGTAGTCCCAGTATGTATAGAGCCCTTGCTCGCCTCCTGGAACTTTCTGGGATGGTGTGGAGCCGACCTCCTTGATGATCCACAGGCGGAGTTCCTTGTGGTATCTCCAAGTACGATTATACCTAAAATTTCATGAGGATCCGATGTGTAGATATGAACGAAATTATAAGTACAGTTCCTGCGCTGCCACTTCCTGAAGCGCATCCCTCGGACTCGAGTAGAACATGAAGAATAGGGTCTCCTCGCTGAACGTTTCCGTCTTCGTTGGGCCAGGCGGTTGGGTCTGCACTGCATAACATGGTGGTAGATGGAAATCAGGTTCCACTGCATGCGCCGCTGACTGATCGGACCACGGTGTGATGAACGTCGAATACAAGTTTCTAATAAAACAAACAAAGCAAATTCACAAAAATGAACACACAAGTAAATCCGTTTACGTTTCTCGAAACTTTTACTCACCCCGAATATGACATGTCGAGACCCATCGCACCCAGATCCGTGCCAACACTTGTTAGACCCTGATCCAAATCACTCCCTGCATTCTTGATCATCGCCAGCAGCCCTAATAGACCCCATCGGTCCGCTGCGCTCATAAGGACCTGTTGGGCCGGTGTTTGCGGATGGTGTTGTGGTAGTGTTGTATTCCCCTGTAGGACCTGGTTTACGTTTTGACTTGAGCCTGCCGTTGAAGTAATGTGATTATTAGGGTTGGGATTTGCGTTGCCTGGGTTAGACATTGGTTCAACTGGTGGAAGGCCGTTGGACTGGTATGATGCTAGCCCAGGAGCTAGGTTTGCGATCGCCCCTGATGAATGTGTGGTTTGGGTCGATTGATTATATGCGGCTGGTAGTGGCACACCGGGTGGTGCGTTCAGGTGTGTGGTTGAAGGATTTGGGTTCGCATGTGAACCGTTATGCTATGTGAAACAATGATTTAAGAGGGGTGCATTTGCTATCTTCCGAAGAACTTACATTGTTTGTCCCCAGCTGAGGGGATGGATTTCCGCTTGGCGTGTTCCAGGCGTGTAGGGCTTGATTTAGCTTGGTGGCATAACCAGGCTATAGTTATCGACAACGCATCGTCGCAAATCCCGTCAAGAATTTCTTCAAAAGGCCGATCATGAAAACACGACTCACCCGGTGCTGCTTATCCGCTTCTGACTGTCCTGGTTGCTGCTGGAAGCCCGGATGAATACTCCTCGCTTGTGCAGCGCCAATATTCAGCATCCCCGGTGTCGACTGCTGAATTGTACCCCCTAATTGCCCCGCTAGTGATGGCCGATGCTGTTGCACTTGGTCATTATGCTGTTGGAAACCGTTGAGACCAGGTGGATGGGGGTGGCTTTCCGGTTGGCTTGAATTTTGGTTCTGTGATGAAGGCTGCGTCTGTCCACCCAGCGCCGGGAAATCGTCCGGTGTGAAATCTCTCGTCTGTCCTATAGTCCCTGAGGTAGGAGTTCCACCACCTAATGTCCCTGCTCCTGAGCTACCTGCACCCCCTAGTGGTACGCCAGTCCCGGCTTGACTCGCATAACTTGCTGTCACGGAATTTGGAAGCGTCGATGCATTTGTGGTGCCCGGATTGTTGCTACTCGGCGTTGAACCCAGTGCGGGGAAATCGTTCGGGTCTAGGCCGACGTCGTTCGCTGATGAAACCGGCGGTGCTGTTCCGAGAGGCGTCTGTGATAGATGCGGTGGCAGCGAATTCGATGTCCCATTCGTCTGTTGTTGTTGCGATGGAGGTTGCGGTTGCTGCTGCTGCTGGAGCGAATTTGTTGTCTGGTGTTGTCCAAGTCCTCCACCAAACGCAAAGCTATTTTGTGCTCGCTGTATGAAACCCGGTGCTGGCTGCGGCAGCATATTCTGCCCTGGGGGCTGCTGAGAGGGTGTCCGATGATTGCTGGGCTGGAGTCCAGGAACATAAGTCCCAGTGGGTAGGACATTCACGTTTCGTGGTGGCATGCCATATGCAGGATATGGCGGTCGAAATTGGCCCGCAAGACCTGGATTTGGAGCTAAACTGGGTGGTCGCTGTTGGGGTTGACCTAGATATGCGATGTAGGTAAAAAACCATGGACAAAATGGAACCTAGTTGCTTGGATCAGCCTGTCGCTCACCTGGTCTGTTCATTGCTTTTTACGCGCGAATTAGACGACTAGAAGCACAAGAATTAAGTTGTTATCAGCGAAGCCAGGTAAATGCATTGCATAGAGCCTACCGATGATGTGAATGGCAGAAGAAGAGCGGTGAATATATCGACGGTAAATTGGTCGCAACTGGATGTGTCCAGCGTCCTTGTTGACCCTTTGTTTGCGGGCAAGGAACGCTTACGTAAGAAACTCTTTCTTCGAACCCCAATTCCGCACCAAGCCCATCGCGCATTTATATTCGGCGGCTTTTCCACCCTGTTCATCCGCCCGGAAGAGGACAATTTTAACCTCAAGATGCTCATGTATTATCTGGGAAGTTATCTCCAAGAAACTTGTGGATTTGGCCTCGGTATCTGGTCGAGACGCACAAGGGGACACGTATATATGCACTATCCGACCGTTCTTTGTCACTCTGGATAATCTATGCGAGTTCCAAGTCGTTTGGAGAGCCTGGAAAGCTGAACTCGACTAAATCCGCCGTGGACGTCTGGTCTTGTGATACAATCCGGAATTGTTCTTCTCTACCCATCGCATTGACGTATCGCCCAATCCTTCCATCACACATCACAGGCAGCTCCGCATCATATAATTTTAGCACGATAATGCACCTAAAATTATTTGGCGAAACACGAAATATTTTTGGGTGCTTGAGAGTTGTTTGGGTCACAGGTCGTTGACAAACACGGAGGCTTGACTCGCCTGGCCGGCCTCTACTCTCAACCTGAACGATACCATGCGGGTCTGGTAATCGATGGAGGTATGTCGAAGAGAGTCCAGAGTTCTCCTGCTCACGCAGTCAGATTGTGAACTCTAGAGCTGCCTTGCTCTCCAATTACGAAGTTTTAACCCTCCTTCGGGAGCTCGAGAATGAACACATAGAGCGCACAAAAGCGGCCTTACGAGTCAAAAAAGAAGAAGAGTCCACCGGAGTAGGCGGTCCCAAACCGCTTGGCGCAGGTGGAAAGGATCCCCAAGTCATCGACGTCAGTGAGAATCTCAGGACAGTCGAGGTTGAGGTACGTCCATAATGTCACCTGCTGGCGGTGCGTCCTCATCCAAATGAAGGCAATCCAATACCTATCCGCCGATTACCTCCCTACCGCATCCCAAACATCAGCTGGCATAACGCAGCTAGTCAAAGCCCTCGCGCCCTATGACCTTACTAAGGCGGAAAAATTGCAAGTTGTCAACTTGGCACCAACCTTGCCCGTGGAACTCTATGTGGTATGTTTGAACTCGAGATACCGTGACATTCCAGATCCTACTACGCCGTATTCCAGATTGTTGAGGAATTTGAAGACCGCCTGGGCGATCGAATGGAGGAAATTTTAGATCACGTCCGGACCTCGATAGACAAAAAAGTTCCTCAGCAGCTCGCAGCTACTAGCACAGCTCCTGCAGTTACAACAGCTGACTCGATTGCGCTCTTTGGGGAGGAGATCGTTTATGGTGATCAGGACGCCGAGTGGAACGGATTCGACTACGATGCTGCGGGTGTTGATGAGCATATATTCGATGACCACGGAGAGGGCATCGGTATTGAAGGGGACCTGGACATGGAAGAGGACTAGTACATCATGTTCTATGCAGTCGATCACCATACCGTTGTCACCTTGTGAGTGTCAACACTGTCAATGGTGGCCAGAAGGCTTCGGCCTCAACGCGGGCCGCCTCAACCCTTGCCTCAACCCCAAAATTATGATGCAGGTCATGTGATTGATCATGACATCCCATTAAATCCGACTCAACCGTCGAACAACAACAATCTACATCCATGCATTGAAATGAGGAGCGTATATGTTCCCGTCCACGTCGTCGTCCTACTCAGGAGACTAGCAAATGTCTTTTCGACGTTCTCCATCTCCCATCATTATCTTCAGGGTCGAGAGGAGAAGCTGTCAAGACGAGGCGACAATCCATCGCCAGTCTGGAGGACCCTCGGAGTAGCGGAGTGGTCTTGGTGGTCTCATCGAGACCGTTGGAGGTGGTCATTGATAGACAGGATCGACAGGAGTCGCGTCCACGAATCCAGCTCAGGTGCGTTTTAGCCTTCACCTCCATGAGGATTCTGGACTCATCAAAGCGCATACAGTTCTCTCGATGTCATACCCCTCGTTAAGGCGGCGCTGGTCCATATCCTCTCTACTATCTCTCGCAACCGAACCCACAAATGGATCATCGCCAATGCCCTCTTTACCCCGTCTTTCACCAGATCATAATCCACCTGCACCCAAGCGCCAGCCAGTACCTCAATCTCGGCCTCCGGAACAACCAGAGAAACCGGATACTATCCATGCACTCCTCCAGAACCCAGCACTGTACGATCCATTGCGAACACCACGATATCCACTGGTTTTATGCCACGGTCAGTCGTGAATATCAGCTCGGTACACACGTCGCGACCATGTGACCAATTTCGACCTCTAGGTCTGTATGGTTTTGATTCGCGTGGGCCTTCTGCATTCCCAAGTCTAAGGATGCATTACTGGGCCAACGTACTCAATATTTTGCGCACAACTCTGGGAGCAGAAGTTATTGTCACTTCGGTCCCTGGGTAGGTTACTTTCTGGCTGAATCTAACATGAAGCACTTAGACTCACTTACGACATATAATCCTAGCACCGGATCTCTCGAATCTCGCTCAGAGATATTGCACGAACGATTGAAGGACCGTGCACATGGGAGGGGTGTCAATTTCCTCGCACATTCGATGGGCGGGCTCGACTGTAGACACCTGATCACACATATACAACCCACGGATTATGTTCCGCTTTCGTTGACATCGGTGGCAACACCGCATCGCGGTAGTCCGTTCATGGATTGGTGTGCGGTACGTATATGCGTTTCTGTAACGAGGAAGTATTGCCCATCCATGCCTAGGAAAACCTCGGTCTTGGTAAAATCAGTCAGGACCCCAAGTTTGTGCGCTCAACTGCTACGCAATCTCCCAGCAGTCCGCAAGAAATCATCCCCGCCCTCACGAATAGTTCAACGCCATCTCTAGCGCAGGCTTTAAAGTCTTTGCCTTCTTCTGTTACGACACTACTCCTCTCCATGGTAGATTCGCCGGCATATGCGAACCTAACGACCAAGTATTTGAACGAGGTCTTCAACCCACGCACACCCAATGATCCCCATGTGAAATATTTCAGCGTCGCGGGTAGGATGAACAGTGTGAACGTCTGGCATCCCTTTTGGTTACCAAAAATGGTGCTCGATGGATGGGAAGAACGGCAGCGAGACGAAGAACGAAAATACTGGGAACGTCAAGGAACGGATCAGCTGACGGGACAAGTACCGCGATGGGCTTCGGAGAAGGAATGGGGTAATGACGGCCTTGTCACAGTGCAGAGTGCAAAGTGGGGCGAGTTCCTTGGCATAATTGAGGGTTGCGATCGTAAGTTCCTCCTCTCCTTCACCTACTTCACGATGCTGATGTTGTCTGTCAGATTGGCAGATAAGAGGAGCCCGAGGAATCGAATTTGGCGTCGATCTGCCTGCGATACCAGTCATCGGATTGGGAGGTCCCACTTATTCTCCCGAACCCAAGAGGTCCGATAAGGATGGGTGGTTCCCCGAGTGGTCCAAGTTCATGGGTGCATGGCGCACACAGGAGAAGAAGTTTCATGAAGAGGCTTCACGCTCGAATTCAACGTTCGCCTTCACAGGTCCTCCACCGGTTGACTCATCCACACCCATCCATTCCCCATCATCAACCACCAAAGCACATTCAGCTGCACCCTTAACAACACCCACCAGGAGTGACGACCATCGTCAACACAAAGGGGTCGATCGTCCTGAAGATGATGCAGTGGTTCGTTCTGCCACAGATAAACTTTCCGCGGTATTTGACTGGGTCATGCAACTCCCTGTCGGCGTAACCTCAAGTGGCCTGGCATTGGATGAAACTCAAAGACCGACCTTGACACCGAAGGAGACGTCATCGACCCTCTCTTCGAAACGGCCCCAGGTTCGGCAGGTCGGTGGGATAAGCGCCGAGACGCAGAGGCGAATGACGAACGAATTGGCCAAGAGGGAGGACCTGGAACGATTTTATGTTGCGCTGTCGAGGAAGCTGTACGATGAGGGGCTGTAATACGAGGACTCATCCAAATGGATGGTCGAGAGTCTTCTTGACTTCGTGGTGATTGTGCGGTAGCCTATTGCCGTGGTGGTGTATCATTATTCAGGTTTGCACAATGTTACGTCGCATGTTATAATACTTTATGGACTGGCACTGAGCCCGGGCCATGAGAAGCAGGCTAGGAGGACCTCGATCACTCTAAGCTTTCGACATGCATGGTGAGTCATCCTTGAAGTCGCTGCTGGTCACTTCCCCGCGAGCTCGAACACAATTTATTCAGCCATTGTAGATCCAGCACAGCTATGGATCCTCGAACCTCATCCAGACGAGCTCTGGGACTGACGCTCCTGGTCATTTGTGAGGCGCAGTCTAAGCGGAGAAGATCAATTACGGTGGCAGTGTCCAGACGCACGTTGACGGCAATTGGTTTCACGAAAACGCCGGGGGTTCCGTCCCACCACGCTTAGATTATGGTAACCTCCATGGAGTCTTGGCTAAAACCCGAATACCCGTTTCACCCTTCATTCTCGAGGACTTCACGCTGGCAGCTTGAAGCAGCCACCTCTTTTGGTGAGAGCGTTCACAAAAAGTTGAGGTACGAGATGATAAAAGACTGATTGAATCACCGTTCCAGCAGCATCGTGTTGTTTTCGTTGCCAACGTCTCGTCGAATCCAAGCAACAGCCTTTCGTAAAGAGGTGCCGTTCTTCGCTTCTTCCCCCCATCAATGCCGTAGTCATCCTCTTTTGTTTTGTTGTCGTCGTAATGCAATGCAATCCAATGCATTTATTTGGCTGACATCTCTCAGGATTCCGGGCCCTGTTCCATCGGAAGGCGTGGATGCCCAGCGAATCCTCAGGGTCGTCGAATCGGTGTTACCGTGTCGCCATATTCGGCGAACGGTATCAATCTGTCCAATCATTGACCTTCGCTTGATAGATGCCGCTTTACCATGTTGGGGTATTCCACCCGGATTCTGCTGACCTCCCATCAATTCATCACCTCGAGTTTTCCCACTGGCTGGGAATGACACATGTTGTTGATGACATGCGTGCGGGTGTTGGTTTACTTTCTCCGAGATTCGAGTGATCCTTGCCCCAGAGGTACCGGTAAGGGAGGAAACCAGTGTCCCTTACACTGATTATGAACGTTATCTATATATATGGTTAACCAAGTCGGATTGAGGACAAATCCGCCTCGCCTTGTGCTCTCTTCCCTCGTTCCCTCCCTTCGGCCTCGTTGCTCATTGTGGGTAGCCTTTGTTCTCTGAAGGATATTTAGTGAACTTATCCTCGTTCCTACCCGCTACCCCTTTGTCCCCTCTACGCCCGTCGACATCATCCTCCTCGTGCACAGACACCTTTTTCACAACCCACCGTCACTTTCCTTTGTCGACACATCTCAATAATTTCGAAACCATCTCCCTCGACGCCATAAATATCAAGCATCAAAGAACTCGTGGATCGACCTCGCAAATCCCTTTCACCCTTTCACAATGACATTACCGGAACCTTGGATAACTGCTATTAATTTGTCCTTTGAGAAGCCTGGATCGGTATGGGCAAAACGTTTGCCCTCAAAGACGCCCACCACGACGAAGAATAATGTCAATACTAATAGAACGAGGAGACAGTCTCCGGTGTCGAAGCCAAAAGACAAAGGTGTGTGTTATTCGGCTACGACTCCTGTTAATCGTCGTCGTTGCCGAGATATGATAACTAACGGTTAATCGCCTTTTTGTTTCTGCTGCTTCGTAGTCCTCAACCTCAAGCATCCTGTTATCTCCACCCAGTTAGAAGAATATCAACGACGGGCTTCATTCATGTCATCCGGCAGTGCCGCTTCATCCCCCCTCGTTCCTAGCCCAGGCCTTGCTGCAGCCGTCACCTCCTCCCTCACCAGCGCTGAAGCAGCAGCAGCAGCTGCCGCCGAACTTAACCCCAACGCTCTTCCATTTGTCCCCTCGTTCCCAAATGATGGTCCCACTTTGGGAACCCCCTCACTTAGTCATCACAATGCGGCAGCAATGATGGCAAAGAACTCGAAGGGCAAAGGTAAAGATGTACACCGCACTCAAGTCGGTTATGTCTATACTTCTTCAACTGCCGGTCTTTCGTTGGAAAATAATAAAGCCGTTGATGTGATTAGACGGTCATCACAGACGTCGACGCCGTCATCGACTTATTATACTACTTCTTATGATATGGATATGGAGATCTATGCCGGTTGGGGTGAAGGTGAACAATCGTATGAGTATGAGTTTGAATATGACCAGGAGTACGGATACGAGTACGATGTGAGTATTTCCACTTCGTTGTCGAAGGGGGGATTTGTTTCCGCTCTTGCTAACCTGTTCCTCTATCGTAGTTCTACCCATCTCAACCGCATCTCATCCACCAATAAGCCACGCCCAATAAACATTTCTAAACGAAATGACAAGAAACCCTCGGTTTAATCAAAGAGGCAGCACTGCAGGTTGTCATCTCTCCATCTCATTACAGCAGTTCCCTCTACGTTAAGTCTGAAGGTTTTATAAGTTATTATTTTGGGACTCTAGTCTTTCTGTAGTGTAAGCACGGCATATACCTATCTCATCGTAGTGGTGTAAAATCGTATACTATAAACCTTCCCCCTCCCCTACTACTCAACTAAGTACGTACCCTATTTGTTGTATTGAAAGTCGCAATCTATAAAGTTTAGACACACATGGACCCCTTTCGGTTAGATGTTGAGTGGATTCTTAGCCGTGACGACCATCATGCATCCACAAAACCGAAATGACCGTTGGTGAGTCCGTAGTTGGTATGCAAAGGCACGCTAGTCCTTGTGCTATAATTGACCCCGAAAGGATCGCCAACGTTTGAGTTCTTCTGCCATTCAAGTTGGTTAATGAAAGTTTACGGGGGCATTCTATTTTACATGTGGCCTTGTGCATGTGGCGGCAGGATACCCTGGTTTCCTCGCCCCCATGCAGTGCCAACCCCTCGAAGACCACGGCTAGGGAGAGCTTCATCGATTGGTATCGGAATACAATGTATTATGCAACCGACCAGCGGTGCTACCTTGACAGGAGGACAAAGAAGACAAAGAACCGTCCCCTATCCTCTATTCTCGGTCTAGCAGAAGCTGGAATCCAATTTTGGTTGAATCACTTTTCATTTTGCATTTGTACATTGTAGAGAGTCATTGCCGTACGCGTTGGGCAGTGTTGTGTTCGGAACTTGTTTCGTGTGCAGGTCTTGTACGGATCACGTACGACAGTACAAGGCGCTATACTTTGTATCTGAAAGCTTAGGATCGTCGTTTGCGTCAACTGAGGTTGTTCGAGATGCCGGAAGGAGCTGAGGATCCCGGCTCGAAGAAGGAACACCTGCATCCTAGATTCGAACTGGACCCAAGTCCTTTCCAGCCTAGTCAGGCTTAAGGATGTTACACCACGACGGTAAACGATAGGCATTATATTCATCCTAATAAAGCAACAATAAAAAGAGGGTAACGAGAAAACAGAGGAGTGAAGTAACAACGACCGCAAACCCCCAATTGCTTGGGTGTTTAGGCAGTCAAATCGCAAGCACCAGGTCTCAATGCACACCACTGAGGTTGCAGAGCAATGGCGCGAACACCTCTCTGGTTGTACCTATACGCCAAATCATGCAATCTAGGCAAAGCCTTCGCAGAATCACCACCAGGTCCACTCCAGAACACTTCAGCGGACGCAGCAGCTCGTGGCCAAACGATAGAATCGAGGTTACTTGGGCTAGATTGTTCGGTCCACAAAAGTTGTTGACCACCCAAAACTAGGTCCTTTTGACTAGCGGTCAAGTTGGCGACGGGGTCGAAGGAATAAGCCTACGACGAAGGGCGCATTAGTCCGAGAATAGGTAAGTGGAAAAATGGACTTGAAAGAAACACACCCTTTGCCATGTCTTGAAAGGGTCACACCAGCTGTTACCGAGAGTATTTGCGCCAACCCAGCCTCCACCTCCACAGTCGAGGTAGAAGTAGTCAGAGGGTGCATGAACGATGCGGTATCCTTTTGCGGCGACGGCAGCGGCATTCTCAGAGCTGATCCAGACCCTATGAAAAAGTGACAACTTGAGAAAAGGTTATATGTCATGAGAGGAAAGGAAACGAACATGACGATAGTATCGTTGCGTAAGGTGACGGGGTGGTCCAAGGCCATTTCTTCCCAAACGACGGCGACCTTTCCAGCTTTGTGAAGCGCGGCATGGGTGGTCTGGGTGAAGGTATCTAAGGCTTGCTCGAAGGTTTTCCCTTGTGACTCTGGAGAGGAAGAGGGAAGGTTCAGGAGGGACGAAGGGTATTACGATCCAACAAACTCACTAAGGTCTTTTTGGGTTTTATCATCGTCGGCATAGCAGTTCTGGTTGATTTCGTCGCCACCAGTGCTGAAAGTGTTTCCAGGGAACAGGGAAGCAGCAGAACTCAAGAGCTTAGCAGTGAAGCTAGCAGTGTCTGGCGAAGCGAGACGAAGTTGACCGGAGGGGGGCTCTGCCGAAAGAACGTCATCCAATCTGGAGATAGATCAAAAAACGAGGGGACGACGTACCATTGGCATAGTTCGACCAAGGTGCGGCCTCTGGGCATGCAATATGTTGAGGGAATGCCTTGCTAATGATAGATGTGTGTCCAGGTGTATCGATTTCGGGAAGAACATCGATGCCACGCTAGGCGAAGTTATACCGTTATCAGTCTTCTTGAAGATAGGGGATAACATGGAGATAAAAGACTTACTGCTGCAGCATAACTGACGATATCTTTCACGTTTTGGGGTGTGTAAACCGCAGCGGAATTGTATGCACCCTTTTGAGAGATTGATTCGAATCCGGGGATCACAAGTGGGAAAGATTGTGAATCGACAACGTGCCAGTGGAGAGTGTTAATCTATGCAATAAATGAGACTCCATGATCTGGGATTCGAGGGACTAAGATCGGACGTACCTTGACCCAGCTCATGGCATCAAGAGTGCGTTTAATATCGTCAACGGGGAAGCTATTGTAGCCGCCACAGTCAGTCTCTTTTCTTGGAAGTAAGAAAGCCACCACGCACTAGTTTCGCGCAGTATCCAACATAAATCCTCGGTAGGGCTGCAAGAAGCTCACTTAGCGCCGGCCTTGTCTAAACCACAACGAAGCCAGCACTCACATATTTGGGATAGTCCGCGATATTGATCGGGGCTTGAAGGGTATAAGTGTTACCATTCCAGTCGTACCACAACTGAGAAAACGTCGTCAACCCCCTGAACAATCCCAAGGTCGAGTTCGCAGACAAGACAGCAGCTGAACCATCTGCGGGAATTGTCAAAGTGTAACCCTCGGATCTCTGCCCAATTGGTGCGACCGCTTCGTCCGAGATGCTCTTGATCTTGTTACCAAGGGAATTGGTGTTGGCGGTCGCGTCGGCAGCTCGCTTGTGATGTCCACCAGTGCTATCGAGACTCAAGACGAGGGAAGTGAGCTGTTTGGCGCGTTGAATCTGCGAGGCGCTGGAGGCGCCACGGTCGGCAACAAGAGCTTGAAGCTTGTCATTTGAAAGGAATTTCTCAGTGCGAGAGACGGCGTCTTTGAGGTCCTGAGGGGGGTTGTTGATCCCTTTGAATTTGATGTCAAAACCGTTCGAGAGGCGGAGAGGGGTTGAACCGGTCGTGAGTTGTTGGGGCAGTGGCCACAAAGCATTTACTGCTGGTGCCAGGAAGATGGATAGCAGAACAGTGGAAGGAAGCAACATTGGTGGATGAAATTAAGTGAAAAAGAAGGAAAGAGGGGGAAGGTAGAAAAAATAACGGGCCTCGTCAGTGCGACGGGTTTTGATGTCCTTCGGCGAAAGATGAACGATCAACAGTATGCACAAGGACGACAGGGACCAATGCCAAACTCTTTCATGGCGAAGCATGGAGCAGGAACTAGCTCCTTGTGCTTGCACTTCCTTTTCGCTTGGTATCCATTCCGCTGGAAACGCACGATGCGGAAGCGGGCGTATGAACCGACGAAGTCGATTGATTCGGTGCGGCACATCCATTTCCGTCGGTTTGAATAGACTTCCACGTCGTGTTCCTCGGCCTGCTCCATTTCACGCGGGAAGAAAAGCGGCTCCAGCGATCCAGAGCGCGAAGGTCTGACGAGAATTTGCCACCACCGATCACTTTACGCTCTCTTCCACATGATTGTGGAACTGACGATGCAGCATCTGGACGTGGTGAGCAAGCGAGAAGTTTCAGCTTTTTGAGCGGCGCAGTTACGAGATTCGTACCTTTACGGGATGTCTCCCTCCTCTGCCCCTGCCCGTAATTGCGTGGTCGAGAAAATAGGCTTCTAATCTCAAATTCGGTGAAGATCATGTGTAGGCATAAAATCAACGCAGATAGAGCGGGGGCAAAGGTGCTCTTGAGCAGCTTATCGCAGAGCCTGCTGCCTCCTAGTATGGTATATCGATGCTGAGAAGTTGAATATGCCAGATGAGCAGCACATGATAGTGGAACTGGGTTGACATCGATGACCTTGACTTGTGACGAAGTTCAATATTAATTAATGACGGTGTATCGACGCAGATGACTGTTGGATGTAATTGTCATCAGCCCTGGCTCAAATTTATCGCTCACGCGCCCTGGAAATAGCCATCGATGGACTCAAGATGGACTGGTATTTTATTTTATTTCATGGATCATGAGATTAACGTGCCTGGTGTTTGTGTAAGCTCTTACTGTCTGGTTAAGTTGTATGCCACTACTTGAATGATTGTCGCCAATGACTTCGGCGGCCGCGGTGCGTGGACCTTGAGACCGCCGGACCACAGTCCACAGATACCGTCATCGAGATGCATGTCTGCTGTTGCCTCCTTCGCAATCATAACGTTTCCATCTGGCATAGAGGAGATGGCTCAATGAGAGGAGTGGACGGACCGGCACACCACGCGCAATTAGGCGGTCGTGTCCTATGACAGGTCTCGCAACCTTGGGTTATCCAAAACTTCAAAGAAAGAAGGAATGGATTTTCCAGATGGCCTGCTTATTAGGGGGGTCGATGGTTACGAAGGGACCGTCATAGTCCTTCACTCAAGAAGCTCCTGAAAAGTCAAATGTTACCTCGGTGCGTAAACACTGAATACTACGGATCTTAACTGTGATTAAGCACGGCGGATCAGAGCCCGCGAACCGCGTTGGAGGTTGAGCATATGCAACTCCCCGCAATTAATCAAAACGGGTAGAGTTGCCCTGATGAATTACCTGTGGGCCTCACTCAGAACAGAGCCATGAAGACAGCACAGCCGGCCTTGAAATTTCCCCATCTTGCTTGCTGGTGACTACCTCGTTAGATGGAGATCGCATTGAGCAGCAACTTAACGAATTCTGGATATTCAATACTTTAGTAGTTCGGATTGGAACGAGGGAACTTACAACACGCTGGTCAAACGCAAGGAGAGTGATACAATGCAAAGAGGCAGCATACTCAACCGAACGCGACGGCACATGGTGAAAAACTCTTGGCTTACGTCACCTCTTTCTTGAATTCGAACCGTTGGGAGGTTGCGACTTTCCTTTTCTCGAGTCCTCAGTCAAAATGACATAGCGATATTGTGAGCCGTAGAAGGCCACTGATTTGCATGGAAGGTATATTTGCCAGGTGGGTTCCAAATTCTTCTGCGAGGCACAGAATTCCCCACTGGGAAGCTAAATAGGAAACTTCGCCTAGCCGGTGGGGAAATGTGGGGTACCACACATGGTGGTTACTACCGCGCGAACCACTGGGGAAATTACTCCACTAATATGTGTGGGTTTTTTTATTCCGCTCATATAACTTTGAGAGTAGCTGACGTATCGCGTGTTCAGTTCCTGAGTATGTTTCGTGTGGGTCCTTGCACTCGGGGTAAGGAAGTGCACGGACGACTATAAGGAGGTTCGAGGATGCAAGTCGATTGACCAGCCTGCGTGTTGAGGTCGTTCATTCCCCAAGCCTCTATCCACGAAGATGCCGAGAATTCTTCCAAACCTACTCCTCGTCATCGCAGCTCATCTACAGCTGTCACAGGCACTTCCTGCTGGTACTCCTCCTGCCGCTGCTTCTTCGACCGTGGACCTTCCTACGGTGCGATTGGACAATGCAACGGTGTATGGATGGAACGCAGTGACTGTCAACGAGTTCCTTGGCATCCCTTATGCCCTTCCACCGTGGGCACCATTTCATACCTTCCGTCGTTATATGACTGACATGCAGCTGAGTAGAAGTGGGGATCGTCGACTTCGCCTACCACAACCCAACGACCCTTATACGACGGACTTCGCAGCGTGGTACTTTGGTGCTTCATGCCCGCAGCAGGACAGTACCGCCCCCAGTGCACCTGCAGCTGCAGTTCCGGGACTTCCATCCTCTAACGCTACTGGGCAAGCTGCTGCCGATGATGAAGACTGTGAGCGCCGTGTTTTTTCATCTTATAGTTGCACTCGACACTAAACCCTCACACAGGCCTCAATCTTAACATCGTGGTACCGGCTGACGCTAAGCCAGGCTCCAACCTTCCTGTAGTCATTGTAAGTGTACATCTCATCTCGCTTTCAATCCTCAGTTGACCAACCCTTCAATAGTGGATTTACGGAGGTAAACGACTCAAGCTGTGATGAATCCCTTTATGTAAATTGACAATATGCTCCCATAGGTAGCTTCCAAAGTGGTTCCGCGTCGTTGTAAGTCCCTGACACATCCTCCTCTTATCACTCCGCTGAGCGCTTGATACTAGCTATGACGGAAAGCTAATCGTCGACCGATCGATACAGATGGGCGAGCCGGTAATCTATGTGGGGATCAACTATAGGTAATCCTTGCACGAAATTTCCGTCTGTTGCCACTGACAACATTACTCAGGTTGTCGGCCCTTGGCTTTTTGGCTAGCAAGGAGGTTAAGGCAGCTGGTGTCGGTAACCTTGGGCTACAAGACCGTACGTCCATTAAATAGCTTCCATCTCGTGTCGTACTAACTTTTCACAGAACGCCAGGCCTTCCGCTGGGTCCAGAAATATATTGGCGCATTCGGTGGAGATCCGAAGAAAGTCACTATGTAAGCCGCTAGTAATTAAAACGCTGTATCTGTTTCTTAACCTTCCCTTAGTTGGGGTGAATCTGCAGGAGCCGTTTCTGTCGGATTCCACTTAGTCGCCAACAACGGAAATAATGAAGGTCTTTTCCGTGCTGGGTTCATGCAAAGTGGATCACCAGTCCCCGTGGGCGATATCACCAACGGCCAGCAGTACTACGACTTCATGGTCGCACAAACTGGATGCAGCAGTGCAAGTGATACGCTTGAATGCCTACGTGGGGTTCCATACGCTGCCTTCAAAGCAGCGTTAGACCAAAGTCCGGGTATTTACGCTTATCAGGTAAGTTTCATACCCCTATGCTTAGGGTCATTCGCTAATGTTGTGTTTGCAGTCATTGAGCCTGGCATGGCGGCCACGAGTTGATGGTATTTTCATTACCGATGTTCCGCAGAAACTCGTTCAGGCAGGAAAGGTAGCCAACGTACCGATCATAACTGGTAAGTAGTTTTCGATTTGTCACCCTGAAAGTGGGATTGACACTTGGGATACTTCCTAGGTGATTGTGATGATGAAGGGACCGTGTTTGCCCTCTCGACATTTAACATCACGACCGACGCGCAATTCAAGGCGTACGTCAAGCAGTACTTCTTCCCAACAGCATCGAGTTCCGACCTCGACCGCCTCCTGTGGTACTACCCAAATGACCTACGTGCAGGATCGCCTTACGATACAGGGTTCTTGGGTGGTCTTACTCAACAGTACAAACGGATTGCATCATTCATGGGCGATGTTGCGTTCCAAGCCCCAAGGCGATTCCTTTTGCAACAACGGTCTCAGAAGCAAAACTCATGGTCATATTGTAAGTGTTGGTTTTTATCTTATCCAAATGTCCCTTTTTGACAGAATCACATAACTTTAGTGAGCAAGCGATTCAAATCTACACCTGCCTATGGATCGGTATGTTTTCCACATATTGCCTTCTAAGGACTGGAAGATCTCACCTGTTCTGTTGCAGTGGCATGGTTCGGATCTCGTCAACTCATGGGCCGGCGAATTACTCGACTACCTGGTTAACTTTGCGAACAACCTCGATCCCAATGGCAAGACACAAGTGCCTTGGCCGAAGTACAACAACTGGTCACCATTACTGTTGACATTCTTGGATGGGCCTCTGCCCGTAACTGTCACGAGGGACGACTACAGGGATGATGCTATGGACTATTTAACAGATGTATCCCTCCGGAATCCTTGGTAAATGTGGACCACAATCACCACATCACTCGTTTTTTGTTTATTTTCCTGCACGTGTATTCATATTGATGTAATACTACTTATTCAAAGCTTTGAAAGTACTTCACGGACGCCCTGTTTGTGAGATCTAGCCACAACAATCTGGCATTTTGGCGATGGTCAATCCAACTGTCCATGGACCTCGAGACCTGGTCCCAGCATGTGACAAAGCTGGACCGTGTCCCCGACTCCGAGTCGCCAGTGCTCAAGCACGATGTCATTAGCGTTCTCATCTCCTTCCGGCTTTTCTCCCACTTTTCTCACTTAATTTCTCCCAATGGCTACTAAGAGAAAAGGTGCAAAAACTGCCGTTAATGGCGTTCGAAAAGACACGAAAGTGTCTTCGCCAGACTTGAACGGTGTTACGGCGGGAACAGTCGCCCCAGCCTTGGTAGACTTTTACACGATCCTGTCCCTGGTCATGGGCGGATGTTGTTCGTGAGTGGGCATATCATCTGTGGTGGCCAGTGGTTTGCTAAAAGTCTGGAATGAATTAGAAATGTTTGGTCATACGAGCAACTGCTCCGAATGAATCCTCAAATTGGTGAGTGTCCCATCCACATAGTTCGGTTCGAAAATTTTGACGTGTATTGTGAATGTAGGATCTGCTCTTACATTCTCTCAGATGTTATTCATCACATTGCAATCTCTACCGACTTTCGTTTCGTTCTCTGGAACATCGTCCATTCCTTCTCTTAAACCGCGGCAGGTTCCGCTAAAGCAATGGGCTATTCAAGTTGTGATGTTGACATTTGGATCGCTTTTGAATAATTGGGCATATGCATATAATGTTCCATTGACTCTCTTAATTGTCTTCCGATCGGGAGGTAAGCCTTGTTTGCGTTCCATTACTTTCAGATTCGTATTAATGCAGCACAGGCCTTGCAATTTCTATGCTCTTAGGCTTTGTAGTCATGAAACGAAGATATTCATTCCTTCAAGTTGTAAGTCTATTTACTTTCGTCCATTATCTGGCCTTTCATTAAAGCTGTGGATAGCTGTCAGTCCTCTTTGTATCAGCGGGTGTTGTATTAGCAACTCTATCTCGTCCTTCAGGAGGATCTTCTACTCAATCTCTGAACCCGGGTCAATACGCCACTGGAATAACTATGCTAGTTCTATCTCTGACCCTCACAGGATTCTTGGGCGTCCTTCAAGAACGAACATACAGTAAATACGGTCCTTGTTGGAAAGAAGGTGTCTTTTACACGGTAATTCCATACGTTTACTCCCCCATTCCAATACTTATCTACTTTCCGAAATGAACAGCACTTCCTGTCATTACCGATATTCCTATTCCTCGTATCGGATATCAAGCAGGGCCTATCTTCATTACACAAATCCCCCTCGACTTCACCGACGTCGCAAGCCTCGACTTATTTACCTTACCTGATACTAGGCGGAAACCTTCTCACACAACTTGCTTGTGTATCCGGTGTAAACCGCCTCTCTTCCGTCCGTCCTTTCTCCTCATCCTCTGATACATCATTTTGACGCTCCTGCAGAGAGTATCCTCCGTATCAACCAATCTGGTCCTAACAGTCCGCAAAGCACTCAGTTTATGCTTTAGCGTATGGTGGTTTGGAAACGGCTGGAACACACAACTGGCTGTGGGTGCAGGATTGGTATTTTTAGGTAGTTTGATGTTCCCTCTTGTCAGCCAGGACGGGAAGCAAGAAAAGAAGGGGAAGAAGGAGTGAATAACTGGATATGGTGGAACGGATTATTTAGAATGCTTAAAACCCAAAGGAGATTTGTATCACACCGATTAACGACGGCGTTAGCACTGTTGCAATGGCATTTTGTAGATTACCTCCTACCCGGACGGTGAAATGAAGCCACACTATTTTTGAGATTGGATAGGTATCTGCTATTGCAATTGCAAGAGGGGTATGCTGATGCACATTATAGTAACTACGTAGAACAACACCTGATAGTCACAAGAAAATCTAAAAACGACCAGGGAATATGTACCAATAACAAAAAAAAACGACAGCATCCCGACGCACCCCAACATCCACACCTTGAACGAAAGGTAACAGGGAATTGAAGTATGTACGGGTAGGAAGAGAGAGCGAGTAAAACGAACACAGCAAACAAGACTATATACAGAGGTTGTATGTATGTATGACGACAAAAGGAACGTGTGTACTGGCAGGAAAACGAGAGACGACAAAGGTATGTACGTATGGGCTACACCATATACAAGAAACAAAGAATGACGAGGGTTGGGAAAAGTGTTCAAAAGAATGTCACTCAGAGAAAGGAGTGTGTGCTACATATGTACGATAGTTGATTGGTTCAACGAGGCAGAATCGGAGGGGTGGGACGGGCCTAAAGGGGCAGGGAGGCGGAGCTTGGGCGACGTATCAGACGGGGTAAAAACGGGGAGGAAGCGAGGTCAAGAGGGAGTGTAAGTGTCCGTTTACCCATCGGATGATGGGTAATAGATACGTCCATGTGGAAAGTCCTCGCAAAAGGAAGGGGACGTGTGTAGGTAAAAATAGTAGGATAGAGTACGTCTGGAGGGAGGTGGAGGGGAAGAAGGCAGTAAAGGCAGGATGGCAAGTTGTCTTGTGACCAATTGTGGGTTAAATTTGTAGATAGAAGGTGCGCGGATGAGGACAAATGCGAAAGTAGAGAGCCATGCCGGGGGGAGAGAAGATGCAAGTGGTAAATGGCAGTTGGCGATTGGCGGACGGTAAAGCGGCAGGGTACGGCAGAAAGGCGACAATATGCGAGTGACCATGCGAATGCAGGTAAATCGGTTGGATGAAATGCAAGTGCTTGGCAATCTGAGTGAGAAACTTGATGTTGGGTTTATACTTTTACATATGTGTGGTGCGTGAAAAGTATGGGCTTCGGAAGAAAACATGAGGCAGCTAATCATTATTCGTGACGGTGAGCAGTCTAGAACCAAAGCGGGAAGCAAGAGAGGCAAGAAGATGTGTGCGAGCGGTGAAATCTAAGTGCTGAGAACCAGTCGACGTGCGAGTATTCGTTGTGGACGAGCGGGACATCTAGAAGGTCCGGTCATCGCTATTACAGACGAAGTAGTCCAGGTCATCGAGCAAAGATGGCAACCAGGACGATAAACGGGATGTAAGTGACCAGCGAAACGCCGGCCATAATGCGGCATCTAGTCCGCCACGAATGAGCGTCTACATCGAAACACGTGTTATGAGCGCCAGCTACTTGCTTTTTTGGGACGATTGAGACGGCTTACCATGCTCAAGCTGGGGGTCATCTAACACCACAGCACCTTTCTCTGCTTCTCCTCCGCCAATAGTCCTCGTCTGCCGCACCCTCAAAATTGCTGCGACCCACCACAAAGGAAACACCACAAATCCCACAAAGAAAAACCAAGCATGTAACGGGCTTCCTCCCCTGTCAACCCACCCTCTAAAATCAAGCGCTCGATGTTCACCATCACTCACAGGGAACGACAATGACCATGGCGTGCTCTGGATGGGTGCTGGCTTTCTTGGATCTCGCATATGAAATGTTGATGATCGTGAAACGGACGGTGCGTGCGGCGAGACTAAAGCCGAGATCGGGAGGGAAAGTTGAGATAAGCTCCGTCGTGAAGCTGGTCTTTGTTGCGGTGTTGTTGATGATGGTCGGCTATGATGATGGTTTGAAGATCCCGACGGTGAGCCAACGATGTTCGTAAATGCATTGCTGTTGCTACCCCGACTCGACCACGAGCCCGTGTTCGCTGCGGTCGAACTCTCTGCGCGTCCTGAGGAGCCAGGTCGATTCTGAGATTCGGTTGACAGCTTGGCGCGTTTCCGATAATAAGACGACGGAGCGTGGGACGACGAAGACCTCTCAGAAGCGCGATGTGCTGTGGTAGTAAACTAATGAGCGACGGCAAAAAGATGTCAAATCAAAGAACACACGTCTAGGTCCAACCGCGAAGGTTGTCGAGCGAGAATGTTGGTCCTTCGGTGGGGTAATTTCACCTTCGACACCGGCTTCATCAGCCTTCCTTTTGCCGCCAGAGGATGATTTTTGCATCTGGGGGGCCGAGCCCTCTGTTGCTGCCTTCTGGTGTTGCAGTATTGAATTATTGGCCGGATTTACAGCTGTAGGTGATGCCTCTGGAGTAGGAGACGTCAACGATAGCGCTGGTGGGGCGAGAAACGAGGAGCTCTCCGGCGTGGGTCCCAAATACGGTATGGGTGCTAGTTGTTGAGAAGAACCAACACGAGGTCTTGATCCCGTTGTCGCTGAACGCCGTGGACCTGGTCTCTTGGTCGGCAGTGGTGCAATTCCATCTCTCTTCTCCAGTTCCCTCTCCCTCTTGCCTCTTGGACTGGGCGATGGTGTGTCCAGATCGTGAGACATTTGGGGGTGCTTTTCCTTCAATTTGCCTTTCTCGTGCGTTGAACTCTTTGCTGCGTCAGTTTTCGTATTATGGTCGGGCGAGGTACCGGTGAAATTATGGGTATGTGTGTCTGCATTCAACAGATCGATCAGTATGTGCGCCCACGTAACAACCAAGCTAGACCTGCAGGAAAAGGAGAAGAGAACGAACCTTGTAATAAAAAAGGAGAACCGAGCAGCTGTGCCGAGTTCGAGGGAATACTTAAGACGTGCTATGGTAAGGAATATGGGGAGAAAGGGGAGAAAACACAGAAGGGAGAGGAAATGAAGGGGAGATTGGGTGAGCACGACGCCGACAGCCACGACAAGCCTGGAACAAAATTGCGATCACCCACGTTGTGTCCTCGTGTTTGTCCAAATTCGGCACCTCCTCCGGAGTTTTGATCCGCTGCCGGTCTTCGCTCCCCTGCAACGGACTTGTCCAGCGACACCCTCACCATTTCTCTCGACACCCGCGCCTCCCAACTATCACCAAGACTGCCAGACTGACCAACCCCGGCTGCTTGCAAGGCACTAAACTCTGCACTCGCCCGTCTACTACTCGTGTTACTCTTTGTGCTACTTCTACTCAATGTTCTGTGTCTTGGTCGTCTCTGGGAAGAGTCCGTTTCTGGAGCCTCTTCTCGCTTGGAGCCTCGAAAAATATCCATTGCTTTCACTCGCGATGGCAGCTGTGTCCTTGAGCTGGAACGTGACCGACTATTCTTGTTGTTCTTTGCGTTGCTTGTACTTCGCGAAGCCTTGATCACCTGTCTTTTCTCGCTTGGTTCACTCGACATTGTTGGAAGCGAGATGGATGGTCGCGGTAAGTGTGGGGCATTTTCCGTCATGTCAAGACTAGCCCTGCTGGGAAATCCCTGCGCCTTGCCGTTGAATGTCGACGAAGATGGCAGATTAAAGGCCGGATGATCCAGCGGGGGCATCGGAGGAGGATCCTCTGCGTTGATACCAGGAGGTGAACTATGATGTGATCCAAACGTAAAGCCAGACGACGGTGGTGTTGGGTTACCGAATGTATGCGGGGAAGGTGTCTGCGTGGGCACATCCCTAATCTGGGTCGACTCGCTCTGAAGCGGAGTCGTGTAGGACTGCTGGGAAGCGGACGTCGGGGTCTGTGGCTGCGTCTCTAGACCTGTGAGATTGGAATGCGAGTTCGTCCGACTTGGAGGCTGGCTCGGGGCTGGTGCGACTCTATGCTGAGCGTTGGTGGTCTCGCCGACATCGCCAGATTTGGAGACCTCCAATGGTTTCCCCCTTCCAAAGGTGGACCAACCCCCAATATGTGCCGACGATGGAGAAGGTATCGTCAAGCTCGATGGGAGCGTGCTCGCCGTCGTACTCTCGGAGAGGTTGGCTAGACGCGAAATGATATTGGCCCCTAACTCTGGCTGCAGGTTCGAGGACGCCGACTCGGCATTTGATAAAGGCAGCGCTTTCTGGGACACGTTGCGTCTACTCGGTTCAAGACCAGGGAACGCCTGAAACGATGCCTCTACGGGGTCAGACACAGGTCTGAGGGGGTCGATAGGTGGAGGATGGGTGGATATATGCGCCTCCAACAGAGAATCCAAGTCATGGTGGATCTTGCGTTGGATAGGAGCTTGATCATTGGGTTCATGAAGGGCTTGTTGACGATGTAGAATCGCTGTAGCTGGTGGTAGGGGGCCGTTGACAGGGGTCGTCGAAGATTTCGTTGATGCACGTCTCTTAAAGCGTGCAAAGAGAGGCATTATGCTGGCACTGTCATAGCACGAAGCAGATAAGAGGCCTGACGGACGAAGGGTGTCTTGTTATACGTACAATGATGACAACAATCAGAGAAGAAGACGTGATGAGGTCATACGTAAAGGACAAGGATGCAGCAGGTGAGTTATTGTGCGAGTCGTTGTTGTCGATGCGTAGAGACGTTGAGGAATGCAGGCACTCCGGGACGTGATGGACGTGCACAACGTTCGACTTTGTGGTGAAGGTTGGAAAGCAGTAAGTATGGTCGGCTTACGGCTTGCATCACTGGCCTGGAATTTTGGTTCTTCTCATCCCTGTGAGGTGACATTCGAGAGACTTCCTATTTGGGGAATTCTCTTTCTGATCGCGTAACTTTAGGCGGAAACAAATTTCCCAGCGTGCTGCCCTGCCTTTGGGAAGTCAATTTTGGCCTCAATGCTGTCATGCAGAGATCGTCCTCGATGATCACGACCCAGGTTACCTTTACAGGTTTTTTTGTCCGCATGACAAGCATAAAGCGCCCGTTCATTTCCGCCGGCGCACGGGATAGGCCCTCCATAACTTCTCCATCCCAGACGAGAGAGTGCAGCAGGACATTACGAGCAGTGTCCCTGGTAGGCAATCGATATCGTGCGTGTCAATCAGGAATGAACACAATCATTTATGTATCATGAATCACAACATAATTATTGTGTTGCCACAAGACGGCTGTCCAAATTGCCCTAGTTTGCATAAGCACAACAAGTGGAATTCGGATTAGATGCATATTTTGTTGCCGCTGAGTACAACTGTTGTTCGATTCCGTCACTCGACTTGGTGAACAAGCCAACGCTGTTGGAGGCTTGGAAGATAAGATAAGATTGTCACACCGATGGCGTAACTGGGTGACGCACATGTGACGCTGACACATGTCGTTGTCACGTCTCCAGCCGTTGCCGAAAACTTACAGTAGCAAGGCCGCCAGCAACCCACACCCTTACCTCGACGCCCACCCTCGCCCACCGGCGGACAGCCTGCAACGATGGACCGACTAGAATCCCTTACGAGTACTATCTCCCAGATGACTTTCTATGATATAAAATCAATGTATAATCAGGTGATTATCCATCTTGCTTGCCTCTTCGCGTTCTTCTCATCCTGGGCGTCTTAATGCTTACCGCGAATGGCATTTCCTGTTTGGATCATATAGGCGAAGAACGTCGTGCTAAATGTCAGTGAGATGGAAGCCAAAGTGCGCGAGGCGACCAACGATGACCCATGGTGAGTTTACTGTCCTAATCGCTGTCTCCACGACCGTGTTACCCGCCTGGAGGCTGCATATCCTCGTATCTCACGGGAGATACTCACTCGGATTTTGGTTTACAGGGGAGCTAGTTCAACACTCATGCAAGAGATCGCTCAAGGGTACGTCGCTCACACTTCGGCTTGTCACCCGATCTAACACGAATGTCGGTTACCCAGAACATTCAGCTTGTGCGTACGCCTTGGTGTGATAGCACCTCAACTTAGTTTCATCTCCTTTAGCCAATACTTCAACGAAATTATGCCATGCATTTACTCTCGATTTATGGAAAAAGAAGCAAGTCAATGGCGGCAGATTTACAAAGTAAGCTCGTGTCCCTTTCCAGATTGATTATCTATCTCACCAACCCTTAACCCGACTTAGGCCTTGCAGCTATTGGAATATATCTTGAAGCACGGCTCGGAACGTGTTGTCGATGATGCCAGGTCGCATATATCCACAATCAAAATGCTCAGGAATTTCCATTACATCGATGATAAGGGAAAGGACGAAGGGGTTAACGGTGAGATCTGTTTGCTGCATACTCGTTTATCCAGGACTGACACGCTGACGTAGTTCGCAACCGAGCGCGTGAATTGGTCGAGTTGCTCATGGATGTTGATAAAATTAGAGGAGAACGAAGAAAAGCTAAAGCCAACAAACACAAGTATACAGGAACAGGGAATGACGGCTTTGGAAGTGGTTCATACGAATCTGGCGGTGGAGGCCGGTATGGTGGATTTGGAAATGAAGGCTTTGGTGGCGGTAGCGGTAGCGGTAGTGGCGGCGGTCAGTCTTCAGTCTTCGTCATCATGAGCCATACTAAGAATCCTGGACAGATTACGATGGCGGCTCGTATGGAGCAGGCGGCAGTGGCCGCTCGTCTGGGTTCAGAGATAGCAACAGACGAGAAGAATACGATGCTGGAGATGACGAAATTCGTCCTTCGTCTACCTCGAACGTTGGTCGTTCCAGTTCCAGTTCGGGGAGAAGGGCGCCGACAAGAACTGGTTCTGCTCCCACTCCCGCTCCATCTGCGCCTGCGCCCGCACCTATACCAGAAGTCGACTTGCTCGGAGCGTTGGATGATGCTCCAGCTCCCGTATCTGCCAACAACCTCGTAAGCGTGAACAAAGCTCTGCCCTCTGTGTCCCAACCAAGTCTTGGGTTTGATGGTACGCATATTCTCTAGTATCCCTAGTGCATATACTTATGACTTCTCGTAGATGACGACTTTGATGACTTCCAAGCTGCCCCCGTCTCCCCTGCCCCAGCTGCACAGGCACCTGCTGCTACCGCCACAAAGCCTAATATTATGGATCTCCTCGCGTCGTCGTCAACCGCTGCTCGTCCCGCTCAACCACAACGTAGCAACACCTTGGGTGGACTAGGAATGGGTGCTACTACGAACCCTGCTGGACATCGAACAACACCGTCGTTGGGTGGATTTGGTGCTCCTATGCAACCTCAGCAATCTGCTCAAGCTGCATTTGGGGGGATCCCTCTCAAACCAGCGTCTCCGACTATGAGTGGATTTGGAACTCCTATAGCTCCTATTCGTGCGACTTCGGCTACGATGCAACCAGCACGAGTTGGTACGGCGGCACGGGTTGGTACAACAGCAACTACTGGTGCGGCGAAGCCAGCTGCGAGTGCCAACTTCGATGATCTTTGGAATATGAGTCTCGGTGGTTCTGGTGGTGCTAGTGCTGCTGGGGGGAACAAGCCATCAGGGGGCAAGTCGATTTTGGATTTGCAAAAGGAGAAGGCTAGTGCTGGACTTTGGGGTGCTGGTTCGGGTGGTCAAGGGAGACCTGGGGCGGGGGCAGGTTCTGGGTTTGGATCGTTTGGATCGTCTAGTGCTAGTGGAGGAGGAGGTGATGATTTGTTGTTGTAATTGTGGTGGTGGATGGCTAGTGCTTCTCTTCCTCATTGCCCTGAGTGCACGACATTTGGGCATTTGGACCCTGGTTTGGTTCTCTCTACACCATTTTTTCTACTTCTGTATTCTGTTACCACAGTGCAGAATTTCTTGTTTACTACCTCGTTTTTTCAGTTACAGTAAGTACGACGCCTTAGTACGGTGTGCATAGAATTAATGAGTGGCTGAGGAGTGCTGAATATACAACTTGTTCAATGCGAGTTCTGTATGCTCGATGGAATGGGTACATACATACATTCGTACGGTGTTCATACAACTCTGATTACAATATTACTATTCGCTACATGTGCAAGACAAGGTATGCCTTTTTGCCGACAATAGGTATACTGGACAAATGATTATCACGACGACATTAAAGTCCGTGAGATCTTGGTGAGTTGAGATTATACTGTTCAACTTTCAGTTATCATCGACGATGGCGTCACTCTAGTGTCCACCAGTCGTGTGGCGCCTCATAAGCCCTCGTCCGCCAGTTGGATATTCGGTATCGGATGCTCCTGCCTCGACAGGGCTCAAGACGTAGGCTTTGGTTTCGACACGGCCTTGGGGTTGGGCACTGGATATTGCTGCCTTGACATGTAAGGCTAGGGCCTTTCCGCGCCGACCATTATTCTTCCTGACGTTCTTCCAATGCTTCCTCAGCTTTTTTCTATTCCAATTGCCCCAGAACGCTGCAAGATCGTGGGTGTGGGGTTTCCTGTAATCCTTGCATCCGCATGAAGCACTAGGACAACAATTTCTAAGTCGTACGTGGGTAATTTAGTTGGAGAGATTTAGACTTACCCTGATTCTCTGGCCGGGAAAACAGGATGATGATAGCGACACCTATTGCGGAATTTGCACTTGTCAAGTAGAAAGTTCAAGCAGACGTTTTTCCCACTTCGTTGGGGAAAAGGGGATTAGTAGAGGCCCCTCATGCAGCAGGAGAGACATACGTTCTGTGATCCGACATGCTCAGGTGGTCAGCTAAGTGAGAGGATGCGCACGAAGCACCGTTCAGACAACCAAATTCTCGGTTGTGATAATAGCATACGTTCCGGTAGGCGGCCCTGAAAGTAAAAACCACAAGGGATCCGGAATCTATCCTTTGTAGTCCATGGACTCGGGCTCGTACGTCGTGGGGTGTAAATGATATGAACATTGGAAGCATTTCTAGGAGTTCATTGTGTGGCACAACCATTGAAAGGAGAGGTGTAGCGGTACGTACGATTGGGCTCAAGAGGAGGCTTGAGTTTGTCACTTCGTTCTCGTTTAGTGGGTGTTCAGTTGCGTTATGGGGGAGTCGATACGCGTCGCAAAGGGATTCATATATGCACCCCAGGGCGCGTGGGGGAATGCAGCCCCTCAACAGCAACATCAAGTTTGCCAGAGATATGGACATGCTGAACTTCCCCCACAATACAGTCGTACAGCTCACACCAAAGTGCTCCGTTCTGGCCTGGTATTCGCGGTTTGCATCATCTATAAACACCACTCCGAGCATTATGATGATATATGCCGTTTGCGCTTTGTGATTCTGTGCGCAGGTTGGACAACGCTAGAATGCATTGGTCGGTGGACCTGGTGAGGCGAGACAAAGATACGCTTTGTACACCTCCGCATCCTTTATTCACCACGGAAGATTGGTCCCCAGCATTTGTAAGATCTAAAGAGCAGAAAAGGAACGAGAATAGAGATTAGAATGAAATGGACGCCGGTCATCAGTCGCCACTGACTCGCCAGTCGCTCACGCTGGACCTTTTGTCAGTTTGAATACAGCTTCGCTTGGGCCTCGTCATCTTCCAATGTGGTTGGCGTGGATGTAGCCAATATCCTCTTTCGTGTGCGTGTTGAGTAACCTTCTTGGGGATTAGCACAAGGTTGAGTGTCGGGCAATCAGGTCGCTCGAGTGGTGACTCGGCTATTTTGGAGTTTTGACCACTTCCTGCCACACGCTCCTCAGATACTCAGACACAACCCGCGATGTTTCCTGTCAATTATCGCCAACTTCTGTCATATAAGACATCCTAAGAGGCCCTATTCTCGAATCCATCCACTTTCTTGCTTCAACTCGCGTTTTGAACGTCTAGACGAACGTCTACAATCCGTTCGCGAGCCATGCAGTTGAGACTACTCATCTCTGTCATCTCGACTTTCTCTCTCTTCGGTAATGAGGTATATGCACTGTGGCCAATCCCGAGGACACTCCAGACGGGGACTAGCTTCGTCAAACTGTCCCCAGATTTTGGCATCACTGTCAATGTGAACAATCCGCCACAGGACCTCCTTGACGCTGTATCACGTACCAAGGCCTACATACAGACCGACAAACTCCAACGACTCACAGTAGGCCGTGGGGCGAATGATAGTTCGGCGATTCGAAGTGCACCTATGTTAGCAGAGTTGAGAGTCTCATTAAATTCGGGTTCAACTGTACGGCCCATTGCAGATGAATCTGTAAGACCCCTTGCGCAGCGGGTCGAAGGATATTCGTTGACTGTGCCGAGTAATGGGAGTGCCGCAGTCTTGACGGCAAATTCGACATTGGGGCTGTTCAGGGGTTTGACGACATTCCAGCAGCTCTGGTATGACCTTTCAGGCGTTACTTACTCGTATCAAGTTCCGGTGGTTATATCGAACGATACACCAGCCTTCGTAAGTCTGGATTCCTCCAAGCAGATGTTCGGAAGAATTAATTTTTCCCTAGCCCTATCGCGGTTTCATGCTTGATACTGCTCGTAATTTGTGAGCGTCATATCTTTCTCAAACATTCGCGTTCTTATTATCTTCGACTGTTCAGCTTCCCTGTGGATGACATCAAACGGACTTTCGACGCAATGAGCTTGGTCAAGGTTCTTAATTTTCATGAAGCTGGCGAACTATTGTTAACAATCACGATTGTTCAGATAAACACATTTCATTGGCATATCGTGGACTCCCACAGCTTTCCGTTGCAAGTTGATCAGTTCCCGGAGGTGTCACAACAAGGAGCATACTCGTCAGACGAGGTCTATACGCCGGTTGACATCCAGGACATTGTCAGCTATGCGGGAGAGGTATGTCCTTGTAGCATCCCCTGGAAAAGTCATTACTGAAACCGAGTAGCGTGGCATTGACGTCCTTGTGGTTTGTTCCATGCCGCCACGCCTCTACTCGCCCTCAATCTGATCATCATGACAGGAAATCGATACGCCTGGCCATACAGCAGCAATAGCGAGTTCTCACCCAGAACATATCGCTTGTAACCAAGCTAGCCCATGGGGAAACTTCGCGAACGAGCCTCCAGCAGGCCAACTTCGACTCGCTTCGGCTGCCACAACCCAATTTATAGCGAGCCTGATATCTTCTGTCGCGAAGACTCTACCTTCGACTCTGTTCAGCACTGGTGGAGATGAGATCAACTCCAATTGTTATGCCAAAGACGCGCAGACCCAATCGGATTTGTCCGCAAGCGGAAGGACGTTGGAACAGGCCCTTAACGTATTTACGCAGGCGACGCACAAGTCGCTCACAGATCTAGGGAAATCTCCTGTTGTTTGGGAAGGTGAGGATAGTCAGTTTAATCGCCACTATGCTGATGGATATATGCACTAGAAATGGTCTTATCACACAACGTTACACTGCCAGCATCGACTGTTGTACTGTGAGTATCCTACGTCCATTCGATGTGTCGTGACGGTTAATCCCGTTTGCAGGGTGTGGATTTCTTCAGCGAATGCCGCGTCTGTCGCTCGCAAGGGTTTTAAGTTGGTTCACGCCCCTTCAGATTATTTCTATTTGGTATGTGCGGTTAATCCACTCTCCCATTGAGGTCACTTATCTTGCATGTAGGATTGTGGGGCAGGCGAGTGGATTGGAAATACTGTTGGCGCGTAAGAAACCTTCTCTGAAGCGCCTCTTAACCCGAAATTTACACACAAGACAGAACTAGTTGGTGTGATCCGTTCAAATCGTGGCAGAAGGTAAGGCAAAGCAGGGTACGATACTTATACTTTACTAAGGAAGTGACTTTTAGGCATATACCTTCGATCCCTATGCGAACATTCCGAGTTCACAGCGATCCCTAGTTCTTGGAGGTTAGTGCTTCTTCCTATTAGTAGCCACTATGCTGATGACTCGCTTATAGGTCAACAACTCCTCTGGACTGAACAATCCTCCCCCGAGAATTTGGACTCGATTGTTTGGCCGCGTGCTGCCACCTCCGCAGAGGCAAGCCGTTTTGCTCTCCCCTTCCTTTCGCTGGCATCGATTAATCACACGTCTTCCGTAGGTATTCTGGACCGGCGCCACTCTACCAGATGGAACACCTAGAAACGGTAATACAGCTTTGCCAAGATTGCACGACATCAGATATCGGATGGTCAACAGGGGGATTGAGGCTATTGCATTGCAACCGCACTGGTGTGCATTGCGCCCAGGAGCATGCAATTCCTAGCTCTAGAGAGCCGTTACAGGCACGCACACATTATCCTCGCCTCTGGTGAAACCGGACTTGTAGCCCTTCTCGAATAACAAAATTCTTTATCAGATAAGATATATGTTGCAGGCACCCCTGCTTGCCGATCCGTCCTTCTTCAACACGTGTTTTAGATTCAAACGGTTCGTTCCCAACGACTATGCGACTGAAACTACTCGCTTGCCTTGCCTCTGCGTTCTCCCTTTTCGATTATAGGGTATATGCATTATGGCCCATACCAAGGACGCTTCAATCGGGAGCCAGCTTTCTCAGGCTATCTTCAGACTTTGAAATAAATGTCGGTGTCAAAAATGCACCGCAGGATCTCCTCGCTGCTGTTTGGCGTACCAAGGTCCACATTGAAACAGACAAGCTCCAGCGGCTCGTTGTTGGACGCGGATCAAATGATTCCGTGGCGATTCAAAATGCTCCTGCGTTGTTCGAATTGAAAGTCATGTTGAATCCGGGCTCAACCGTACAATCTATCGCCGAGGAAGCTGTGAAACCACTTGCAGAACGAAGTGAAGGGTATTCATTGACTGTGCCGAATAATGGGAGCGATGCGATCTTGACAGCAGATTCGACGTTGGGACTCTTTCGGGGGCTCACAACGTTCCAGCAGCTTTGGTATGATATCTGGGATGTCACCTATACGTACCAGGCGCCCATCTTTATATCGGATGATACACCAGCATTTGTGAGCTCAAACACTTTAGAATATGATACGGGACTCATCTGCTTCGTAGCCTTACCGCGGTTTCATGCTCGATACTGCTCGCAATTTGTAAGTCTTCTATTTTCCTTTCAAATCATCGGGGTTCTCACTCCGTATTCTCTTTTTCAAGCTTTCCCGTGAATGATATCAAACGAACTTTGGATGCTATGAGCATGGTCAAGGTCTTGATCCCTCTCTGAATGGACGTAATTCATGGTTGTTCACGGTTATACGACAGATTAATACATTCCACTGGCACATTGTCGACTCTCAAAGTTTTCCATTGCATATCGATCAATTCCCGGAAGTGGCACAACACGGGGCTTACTCCTTAGAGGAGATTTATTCTTCAGCTGACGTCCAGGGGGTTGTCAGTTATGCCGGAGCGGTGTGTCTCGCTGCGCTCTTTCGTAAATTAATGCTAACTACGAAATAGCGTGGAATAGACGTCCTCATGGTTAGTACACGGGTTATTCTATGTCCACGCACCCGCTGTCTCACTACAATTGCAGGAAATCGATATCCCAGGTCACACTACAGCCATAGCAGCTTCCCATCCGCAGCATATTACTTGTAATGAAGCCACTCCATGGGGCGGCTTTGCAAATGAGCCGCCAGCAGGTCAACTCCGAATCTCTTCAGCTCCTACCATACAGTTCACGGCGGACTTGATTTCATCCGTTGCGAGGACTCTGCCTTCGAGTCTGTTCAGCACAGGAGGAGACGAGATCAACATGAATTGTTACAAGACGGACGGGCAGACCGTGGCCGAGTCGGAAAAGGCGCTGGATGTTTTCACGCAGGCAATACACAAGTCACTTACAGATCTAGGAAAGTCTCCCGTTGTTTGGGAAGGTGAGAGACGTGATCATTTCAGACGTTATGGTGATAAACTGACGATATGCAAAGAGATGGTCCTGGCGCACAAGGTTACATTGCCTGCATCGACTGCTGTATTGTGTGTTTATGGATTTTTGACTGCGATGGTCTTCACTTACCCTCTTCAGAGTCTGGATCTCTTCGGATCATGCCGCTGACGTTGTCAGTAAAAACTTCAAGCTGATTCATGCACCTTCAGATTATTTCTATCTGGCATGCAAATTCAACTTCTTATTTCATTGTTTTTGCTTAGCTCGCATATAGGATTGTGGAGGGGGTGGTTGGATGGGAAATAATGTGGCTGGGTAAGCAATCCCTCGAGAAGGTCGCTCAAGTCAGACTCATACGCGACAATAGTAATAGCTGGTGTGATCCATTTAAAACATGGCAAAAGGTAGGAGAGGGTGACCATGGGTCCTTACACGGGGGGTTCTTACACGCCCGAACAAATCATTCCTAGGCATATAGCTTTGATCCCTATGCAAGGATCCCGAGCGAAAAGCAATCCCTTGTTCTTGGCGGTTAGTATTCAAAGTCAACTCGCAATCTTTTTGCCGCTGACTCTCAACAGGTCAACAACTACTATGGACGGAGCAATCATCTCCGGAGAATTTGGACTCGACCGTTTGGCCTCGCGCTGCCAGCTCTGCAGAGGCGAGTCCGCTCTCCATTTTGTCTCCCCTTCTTCGAACTCGGACCAGTATTCATGACCAATTGCATCTCCTCTAGGTATTCTGGACTGGCGCTACTCTTCCAGATGGAACACCCAGAAACGTTGACGCCGCTCTGCCGAGGTTACATGATATCAGATACCGGATGGTGAAGAGAGGGATTAAGGCCATTGCGCTACAACCGCATTGGTGTGCTTTGCGTCCAGGTGCATGTAATGCGTAAACAGCAGGAGTACATGCTTTTCCTTGCCTCAAAGTTCACAGTAGCGAACTAAAGCGCGTACCTGAGCTCGACGACCGGTTTGGCAGCCCCTTCTCTTCCCAGCCCCGCCTCTCGAGTTTCCGATGAACAAAATAACGTTCCAAAATTGGGCGATATCTGGCTTATGAGCAACCTCGGCTCTCTCGATGCCCATTCAACGTTCCGAACGGAAGGTCACAAGCCGGTAAGCAACGGAGTCACCGGTTGAATGATTCCGAGTCCCGCGTTGTGGGTCCATATATATTTTCCCTGGCACCGAGATTTCTGCAGACTAGCACGGTCTAAGAGCTGCGCTTATTCGTCGACAGAAAAGCAAAGCTCGCCAACACCCTCTCCCTGTTGTGGATATACACCTTGTGAGTCGAACTTGCTTATGCTTGTAAGCCAGTGTAGGCTGACATTGTAAGTAGAGTCCACACGCCAGTGTTTGATCAGGCGAAGGTTCTCAGGATCTGCTTGGCGAGTTCAGCCATCTCACTCCATGTTCTACAAGGGCGTACGCGTGGAAGACTATTCGAATGGAAGGGTTGGTGGCTGGCTGGCTTCACGCGATGACGAGTTTAAGAGAGGTCGATGACGCCGTTCAAGCCCTATGACGAGTTTAAAAGAGGTGGGTGCACCGTTTATTTTTATCTTTATCCACTATGACGAGTTTAAGAGAGGTCGATGATGTCGTTGCCCGGCGATGACGCTTTTCCAAAGAGCGACAAAATACGACCAAACCCCTCCTCCAGCGTATATAAGCCTCGCCCTTCCAAGGATCTCCCCAACAAGCTTCTTTCTTCCTTCCCACTCTTTTCTTAAACATCCTCTGCCTTTTGGCAACGAAGTGCGAGTCATCATACGGCGAGCGCGCTCGACACCCTCTATGACGCCCTTTGTGGATCGATACTCATCATCACCGCGCCCGTCAGCACTTCAAACCATCCAAACCTTTGTCATAAACACCAATACTCGTCGCAATGAACGACGCCAACGCGCACGCCAAACTACGCGGTATGTTGATGATTTGCTCAATGGCGGGCAGCGACCAACTTAATATTCACCCCGCCAGTGCCAGCACCCGAATCGGAATCTTTCTCTAAACCCGCCATTGCGGTAAACATCGCCGCCGCCGCCGCCGAAGTCAACTCGAACATCGACCAACGTTCTCATCGCCGAACCCCCGCCACGCTTCGAGTAGTAGATGCACAACCAAGGATGTACAATTCTTCGTCATAAACTTCACCAATACTCGTCGCAATGAAATACGCCAACGCGCACGCTAAA
>ML208310.1:52572-166196 GCA_004369065.1 Pluteus cervinus | reverse complement strand
AGCAGGGCAGCCCTTTGACTCCTTTCATACTCTGACTAGCTATACCCCCAGCGGCAGCGCTGGGAAAAAAGTTTAGCATTAGGAAACCCTACCTTGTGTCACACAATTTCACACGCAAGAGGATAATATAAGTTAAACATAGATGACATTTCAACCCAGCAAATTTATCTAAGGTACTATACTATTGACATTGAAAGCTTGAAATACTTCAGGGTATACAATATTCTTAGTTCTTGGTGTTGGCTCATCAGCATTTCAGATAGCTTTGATTCTATGAACTGAAGTGGCATGTGAGACTGCAACATAAAACTGGCCATGAGAGAAGCCAGGTGAACGGAAATCTAACAACATATTTGAATGATTGTCCTCATGCCTTGTTCATAGTCATTGAAAATGCTAAGCATAGAGGAAATTGATGTCTTTTCATTCTAAATAAAAGGGATATCTTGTTGTGATGGTGAAGTTGATATTTGTGGTATCAAGACAGTTTCTCCAGCATTGTCTCCTGTGATCAAGCATATTTCAACAACATGGGTGCATAATTTTGTTACTATTCCCCTTGTTCCATTACATAGTCCATCAGAGAGATTCAAGTTGCACAAAACAATGACAGGACACCCTACTTTTAGACATAACTTAGCTACTGGTAGCCCAGAGATATCAATTGATTGTAGATATTCAGGAGGATAAAGAACATGAACTCCATCAACACCTTCAGGATCAATTGAGTATGCACTCAGAAAGATTTTTTCTTCTCCAGGAAAAGCCTCTAAGACCTTTGCATTAACTTCATTAACATCTGCATTACAGGGAGCCAAAATTTCCCTTTCTCCAAAAAATGTATCTGGATGAGGAAGTTCAATTCCATGGTAAATTTCATTTATCAATGCATCAATAGTGTTTCCAGGAGTATGGAATGCAGGAGGAATGTTGATATCACTGGTTGGAGATGTATGCTGGCCATGTCCTACTTCAATCTGCCATTTAGCAAACTCTTTTTCTGTTTCACTTGCAGTGTTGAGGTGCATATTTTGTTCAAATTTGAATTTAGTCAAGTTACCCCAAAATGAAGAATTGAATAGAGAAGCAGCCACAATTTCTGTTCTATCTCCTCTGGAAACAACAGGAAGAATCTGTTGGTAATCACCTCCAAATACAACTGACTTTCCTCCAAACAGGTTGCCTTTCATTCCAGTTACATCTTTAAAGGTTCTGTTAACAGCCTCAAAGGCCCACCTGTGTTGCATCAAGGCCTCATCCCATAATATCAAAGATGTTGGTTGTAGAACTTGATTCACCCCATTTATAGGGGGTGCTGCTGTATTATTCTGTAAAGGAAATGGAATAAATGAGTCATCTCTACCTTGGCTGGGTATACACCTTGATTGTGGACTTTCCAGCTGATGTGACTCACATGATTGGAAGTACTGTGCACTCCTTGGTGTTTGGGGAAGGTTGGAAGAAGACCTACCCAGTATCTTGTGAGTGGAAAAACTTCAGAAAGCTTCTGATGACTCACATTGTATGGGAGTGTATGACAAAAAAGTGGAAATTAAAAAAATCACTGTGAATGAAGCTATACAAAAAGTCTACACCATATAGGACACATGAAATACCTAGAAATAAGTTGGCATACTCACCTTCAGGTCACCCAAAATGTGTTCAATCCTTAAACTCCTTCCCAGTACCCCCAAATTTGATGTTTCCAAACTGTTGTAACCTTGTCAAAGTTTTCTTGCAGAATACCTCATAAATATACCATACCTGTAGTGAGTTTCAGATATGAATTTAGCCTCCTGTACTCCCTACACTGATTTGACCATCAGATATCCAGAAACAATGATTTACATGCAACTTACCTTGTGTACAACTTGGAAAACTGGTTTGATTGCAATGATTCAGGAGATCATCAGGGCAGTAAAGAGAGTCTGTCTTAGGCCTAAAACACGAAATATAAGCCTTATTCATGATATTCTGCAAGTTAGATCCCCTCGAGTGGTTGTGTGGAAGCTGTGGTGAGGAGGTAGGCAACAGGAAGTGGCGAGCAAGTGAGTTTGGACGACATTCCCACGGGTTTGATGCGCGATCAGACGCGAGCTCGACGCGCGAGTTTTGAAAGAGAAGGAGTTTCCCACAAATTATATAAGATCTTATGTCAGCACGCAACTTTTATTTTAATATATTATAGACGCACGGTTTAGAATAGAAGGGGCCCCTGACCAAGCTGGTTTATCGAGCCACGCCCTACTTTTCGCCTCTGTTGCAAGGCCCTAATTTGCGGCTTACCATGCACAGCCGTGGATAGCGGGACTCTCCGTCTTCGGGACCAAAAGGTTCTGCACAGTTTCGTAAAATCGAAATTGCCTTCCGACGACTCTTACCGCATTTGGCCGTCATCTGGGCGGTCGACCGGCCTATTAAAGAGCAATGCACATTTCGCCTCGTCCACAGGTCCCCCATTCCACATTCGCGTTCATAGCCGGACGTGCCTCTCGTTACCCGCGAGCACCCTTTCACACGAATATGCATCACCAGTCGCGCAACTATGCATATGATGCCCAAGCTGCTCAATACCGTCAAGAGCCTTCTTCCCAAGTCGACCCCGATGGTACCTATGCTGCACCCATCCAAGGATACCCCCGTGCCTCCTACGACCAACAGCAAGCCCCTGGGCCCCCATATTACTATCCCGCGAGCCCTGTAGCGGGTCAATCTAGCCACGGTACGTCGATGCTCCCCGTATGGCACACCCAAGCCATAATCTGAATATAACGATAACAGCTATTCAGGGTGAACCATACTATCGAGCGATGAGTCCCAACGCCGCAGCGGGCCATCACCGCTATCACAACACCGGGGTTGATCCACGATATCATTCATCTCAGGGCACAGCGGTTGCATCGTCGTCACAGGTTTCTGATCCCGGTTATCCTGCGCAGACAGGGTATTATGAATATAGTTCAACCCACCCCCAGGCGCATCCACCACCCCAGCCACCATCTCCCCAATACATCCCTCCTACTTCTGAACTTGCACGCTCAGCTTATCCTAGCTACCCTCATCCTCCCCACCCACATACGGTTCCACCGACTCAGCCTTCTCGACACGTCCAGCCGCTACCGATACCGCGTTCTCCGACTGAACCGTACACTAACCCAGATTTCCCTGTACCCCACCACATCGTCCCATCATCCCAGTCTGCTCCCATCCCATCCCAAGCCCAGAAGCTATCGCGCATCTCCACCAGTCGCTTAAGAGCCAGTACTTCGAGCAACAGCCAATCTCCCACCTCAGCTAGTTCGCCACCGGGCGAGCGATTTCCTTGCGAAAAATGTGGCAAGACCTTTTCACGATCACACGATAGAAAACGTCATCATGAGACACAGCACCTACCATGCCCTGTCGTTCACCGCTGTCGCTACTGCGAAAAAGAGTTTAGTCGGTGAGTCTTGGTCAATCTCATTCACACGATCCATTCCCTCTATCGGCTTTCCCTTTCTCTATCGTTTCCCTGCCCCCGATTTCCGGACAAGATCTGGGACGGTTTGCTAATCTATGGTTCTGATTAAATAGTGCCGATTCACTGAAGCGACACCTCGACAATGGGTGTGACGAAATGCCTTGACGTTGTTCGGTGTTGGACGTACTGAATTGTGGCCATGCACTGGAACCCTGCACGGAACCCAGTGACAGTCGGTCAAGTTATACCTTTCTTGCTTTTTCAAATTCGCTTTCGTATCGGATTCGATATCATCACATCCCTTCCCGCATCGACATACATAGCTGGCGTATTGACGTCGGCACACTCCCTCCAACAAAATTCACCGTGGGCTTCATACCGTGGACCCTTCCTACTATTGTACCAATTAATTATGCTGCCTCGCCGTCTGTGGCCTCTCTTGTTGTGCTCATGGACGCTGTTGTATACTGACATGGGCTGCCCTCTGGCAATTAGAATGAATCGGTTTCGCCGTTTTTTTCCCAACGGACATGTTCCTCGCGATCGATCGCCTTCTCGCTTTCCCATGCACCCTTCTTCGCCAGACCTTGCGACAAATATAACAAATGCGAGCGGACCCAACTCTGGTCTCGGACTAAGGCCGGATCCCAACCAAAGTACATCGTGGCTTCGAATTTGAAATACCTCCCTGAAACCTGATTGGGACGATGCCGCCAGCGTAGTGATCCATTATGGTGCGTGTCCTTAGTAGAATGGGAATACCTGCAGCTGCGTGTTGCGTTGAATTTTTCCTTTTTCTTTAACTCCCCCACGTCTCTTCCGTCCTCGGCCATATATTTGAGCAGCGGGCTTTTTGATGCGAATGCGGCCATGCTTGAACGGCTTGATTAAACACGGCAGCTCCCGGTATACGGAGTTTGTCTTCCTTGTTCGAGTCGAAAGCCGGGCTGTGGTCCTCCATTGGGCAGTTATTGGATTGACTGAAAGAAATCGGAGGTGATTGACACGATATACTTAGTACAGTAAGTTGAAAGCACAGATCGACACCACGTCCTGGTCATCGGCAACTTGCGAGGTTAAAAAAAGTACGTACCGCCGTGATCTAACGGTAAAGTCTAAGCGCGTCCTTGCCTTTTGGCGCTGTCGATCTTAAAAAATTTGGGTGGTTTGCAAGATGGAGAAAGCGGTAAGGTACGGGTCAACCGTCTCTTGGTTTCGTTCAATAGAAATAATCTCTGTTGCCGTCTTACGCTAATCAGATCTGTGTTTCAGAAGTTTTTGACGGCGATGCGGCGCAACAAAAAGTCAGAGTCGTTGAAGGGGACGCGCGGGTGAGTTCAACGAACCTTATAGCACCGCCTGGCCTACGAAGACCGCTAACATTGTGTAGTACTCAATGGAGCCCCCGGACCTGTCGTCCGCTGTGCTCTCCTGGCTACCATCATGTGGGCCCAGTCTTCTCCAGTGAGCCTCCCTCGAAGTTACCATCGCAGTCGTGAGCGGTTGTTTATATTCTCAATCACATGCTCTAGTCTAACGACGCGATCCTACAGCCCTCAGATGGTCGACCACAGAGGCCTGATACCGGTAAGGAGGACGCTCTGTACGGTCGTCCAGCTGACACGAGCTTCCTAAAGTGCTTTAGCAGGTGGGATTGCGCCTTGGGATTGCTTCCGAATCTAGGCTGTCTGTGACTCCGTGATCATGGTCATAAGATGCCCCAAGCCCAAGTCGAGGTGCTCACGCGTTCACAGGTTGTCCGCCGATCGACACAGCTGCGGTTTCGACGCCAGAAAGGTAAACCAAAATTCGGGCCTCATCATTCCAGTAAATCACAGCTCTAGATTTAGTCACAAGACTCGTGTCGTTGTTGCTAATTCCTACGTCTAATACGGCACATCGAGTATCCTTTCGACAGCGGGATACTTTGATCCCGTGTAATGATGGAAGTATGAATAAACTCTCGATGCTACTTATTCTTTCTACTCGGTACCGACCCTGCCTATGATTTCCTGCGTCATATTCCCTCCCAGTCTCTCCAGCTCCTCTCACAAGTATGAGAGCACTCGTGCCCTCTGGTGTTCCCTTGACCTTGGACTTCTCGATTTAGCCTCTCAAAGCTCCTGTCACAACTTTGGTAATCCACAAATTGTAGAATTTCAAGGAAAATTATCAAACGTCATCAATTCTGGCATTGGATCAGGCTGCGGGATGTGGACTTATCCATGGTGTATTTCTGCGTATATCCACGAATTGTGCTCGTGGCGAGATCTCACAAATCTCGCCCCATGGCCTCGTGTCATATCGGTTATCTCATTTCGTGCCTTCGTTCCGGTCATCCAGCTAAGGTATCAACTTTGGGGCCTTGCTGCAGATTCCCTGGACTTGGACAGCACGACGAACATCAGATTTACACGGTGGTCCACAAGCAGACGATCAGCCTTATTTTTCAGAACCCCTCGTCGGTGGTAACTTGCAATTGCTTCTAGGCGTCCTCTGGATACTAATGCGTACTCGAATAGAAGGCAGCACGACTTCATCACCGCGGACCGTCTATTTGCACTTTGCACAAGACCTAGATTCACTTACAGTACAATAACGTCCGTAGATCATACCCGAAAGGAGATCGATCCACCATCAAACCAGAGCTTAATTAATATACTCTCCATCGGAGCTCTGTTACGATTTACACGCAAGTAAGGTTCTACCGATTGCTCGTGCATCAGTATCGGCACGGCGAAGCCGGTTTCCTAGCAAAGAATGAGAAATGAAGGACATGCACAAAACCCGAGGAGACATGAGAAGTAGCGATACTATTGCAGGTTACAACACGAGGAGTATCTAAATCGATATTACGATATTCATTCTCGCCATAAATCGTCCCATTCGATGGACCGACCTGTTCCTACCCCTGTTCGGCATGAACACCCTGCTATCGTCACTTCCTCCTCGCAACGTGACACACAAGACACCATTTTCATAGTTGTCATGAGCCTCCTCCAGTCCCATGTAGGTTTAGCCTATTTCCCAACGAAGGTTTAGCGCAATAGCGCGGTGCCTGCGTGATTGCGAGCACATTCGAACAAGGCGACACAGGCGAAGATCAGGGTTACCATCTAGATTTCCAGAGTATTGAACCCCGAATTTGAAACCAGGATGGACTTGGAAGTCAGACGGGAAGTTTCTTTGCAATGAGTCGCGGGTAAGATAGACAACTAAGAATATAGCAAAGATCGAACAGCTAGAGGAGGATATGATAAAGTGGGTGCAAATGGCCAGGATAGGGGCGTGTAAGTTGAGTGAGGACGCGGTTGGCAACAGGTAGAGTCGCGCACGAATGGTGAATTAGTCGTCGTCATTGTCGTCATTAGAGTCGTCATCAGAACCGCCCTGCTCGCGGGCGCCGCTCTGATCCTGAAGACCTTCAATTTCCACCGCGTTTCCAGCCTCTCCGTCGTCGTCGTCGCTGTCTTGCTTCTTCTTCTTATTCTTCTTCTTATTTATTTTCTCGAGGATCTTATCTGCACGATTGAAGATACCGCCAGTAGGCGCGTTACAAGCAGCACACTTGGGTGTCCTTGCGAACCGCTTGATAGCACAGGCGGAACAGAAGTAATGATTACAGCGGGTGACGACAGGATCCGTGTAGTGCTTTCGACAGATGAGGCAGGCGAATGGAACATCTTCGTCCGAATCGTCTGAATCTGATGCGTCTTCGACCTGCTTTTTTGGATTTTCCGCGAGTTTATCTAATTGCCAACCGGCCAGATCTACAAACAACGACAGTTCGTATTGGTTAACTGGTCGCGAGAAGGTGGGCTTTTGCTAGAAGGTTACTCACATGTTCCACGATCGTGTAAAAATTTACAGGTGTCTCCGAAGCCACAATAGCCAGTTTCTAGTCGTATTCAGTCAGTCGATCTTCTCGACTTCAGTGCGCAGGGAATTACTCACCTTTATAGTCCTTACACACATCCGGCTGGTAGTCAATGATCGTTACAGTCCTAATGGTACTGTTGTTGCTCCTCTGCGGTCCGACTCTCATAGCTTTGGGGACCTCGGTATTCTTCTTGATATGACTCTTGTACGCCTTCTGACCATGATACATCCCATCATCAGGAACTTCATCATCTTCACCAGCATCTTCCTTCTCCTTTCTCCGTCGTTTAGCCAACAACTCTTCCGCCTCATCTCCCGCCAATATTTCTAGCGCCTTGTTCACATGTGATTCAGCTGACGACCAGTTTACGTTTGGACCACGGTCGTTTCCGTTATCTAGAACATCGGCATCATCATCGAAATCCCCTGCGTCTCTTTGAGATGCCGTCCGTTTTGTCCCTGCGCTAAGGAGACTTGAGGACGCTTTCTTGGAGGGTAGGACAACGTTGGATTTGGATGACAAAGACGACGAAGCAATTGCAGATTCATTCGCTTTCGAGCCACTTGGCGAGGTGGATCTCTTTCGTGCTGTGGATGGTCGTGATTTCCCCTTCTTGAAGAAGGGTACGTTGATCGCCTTGTCCATTGAATTTGAGGCCATTTTTTCTCGTGTTTGGCTGGCGCTGGTGTGGGATTTGAGAGAACCCGTTTAGGCGTGACCGTCACAGTTGTGAACTCAGGGTTAGCTTTATAATTCACACGCCACAATAACCTTCGTCAACAACCCTGGACTGTTCCCGATAATTCTATGCACCACCAAGCTGGTTGTACGCGTCAGAGTGCTTAAATGACGCAAGCTCAGCTACTTGTCTACTCGTATGTGATGCATATCCCCGCTGCTGATTTTCTCGGGTGAGTGGCTTCTTTTGCTCAGAACGAGGACCCTTTGGCCGCAATACACCGCCGTTCAAATTTGAACTCTTGGAGATATCGATTCGAGCCCTGCGTCCCTGCACCTAAATTTTTCTATGAGCCTTCCTTGGACCCTCCCTCCGCACGAATTTGCATTTTATCGCTCAATTCTTGAAGGGATCGCTGGGCAGGCAACCAAGTGTCCACCAGATTAGCCCTTTTTCCCCTATGTTCCTGCTGAATAAATAGTTCGTGCAACTTGCGTCGTTCTTGGTCTTCGAAATCGAATCTGATTTCTTTTCTAGGTTGGAAGGTTTTGCGTTAGTTCCCGTCAATCGAGACTGATAGACCGCGATCTCGCGGGCTTCAGCTTATACTTATGGGTTAATCCTCGATGGTGCCAGCCAATGTACCTGCCATAGGGGTTTATGATGCTAGCTCGGGCGAGCCATATCGGCATGTGCGGTGCGGTTTCCGAACAGGAGCTGGCACGCTTTTTTGACCAAACTTGTTGGGGAACAACTCGACAAGCACCCATGTCGACAATCGGTTTCGCCTACGATCGTCTCGGACATTTCTGTGGTTAGCCTTCGCCGTTTGTTCGAGGATAGCGGATAACGAGCCTCTTACGCCCTTGTTCTCCGGAATTGTCTTGCTCTTTCCCCGCAAGTGTACGCCACCTTCCATGACATCGACTACACGCGGTTTACTCGATCACTCTACAGCACGAAGTTCGTAACTTGTCCATAACGATCATAGCTCTTGTGTCAAACATACACGAGCTGGTGATCCTTCTTGCGACCATCGCCGAATGGTATACCAATATTCGATTGTCCTTCTCTTTCGACAATGCTGCCGGCTATCTTGTCAAAGTACGGTCCTTGGACTCTGGGATGGGTCGTTATGACCTGCAGGGGAAATCTCAAGATGGGAGCAATCTCGGCCACGATGCATCATTCCGGACCACGCGTTTGATGCGACATTGAACCAGGAGGTAATTTTATGTTTTCTTTGCCGTGCGGCGTACCAGGGCGTGCCTGGTGGACGAGCGCGTGCGCGTCTGGCCATCTCCCTTCATGTTGCGCTCCCCTCCCTTTCATCTTCATTCTCGAACATTGCCCCAATGCACTCAACTTCCGGTACACACGGCTTCTGCTCACTGTTGTGAGTCCTTACTCATCGCTAACGATGTAATGCGCTTCTTTGAGAGCCAAAAGTCTATTCTTGTGGGTCCTCGGGCTTCGCAGCTGTCATTTGTCATCTGTTCCACATGCCCTCGGAGGGCTCGTCGACACATAGGTTAGACCCGTGGATGGTTCACGTGTAGACCCGTCTACCAATAATCCATGCATTCTGCCCTCAACGCCGCAAAAGTCAGAAGGTCGCCTGGTGCGCTCGGACGGTACTGTGCTGTATTTTCGATTTTGATTATCTCCTGTCTGTCATTGCGATTGTTGATCATAAACGTTATCACTCCGCTTTTCATCCGCAGGAGTGACCAATCAAATCTTTCCTGCCCATCCACGCTCTCCGAACTGACGTACCCCGCCAATACAGTTTAGTTTTTGTTCTGTCATCAACAGGTCAGCAGATCCACTCGTGGTGGCAGCTCAACGAGGTTCTGCCAGGGGTAGTTATATCCATCAGCCATCTCCTTCAAGTCGTTGCTGATCCCCCATCCTCAAACAAGATGGTTGGCTTGGTGGATAGGCCGGTTGATTTTGCTGATGTTCATGTCGTCTGGCAGCAACATTTCATTGGTTCTTCCGAGCATTTTCTTCATTTTTGGCAGATGACTCAGCTTGCACATGGGGGCATGGCGCCATCCGCGTGGAAATTCCGCCGTCACCTCGAAAAGCTCAGACCCCGTACTAGCATATCGCTGTTTTACGTCTGCTGGAGCCCTAGAGACGTCCTTGGTCGGCGTCACCGATGTATCCGTGTATCGACCGATTTTTTTTTTGTTTCTCGTCCTTGTGAATATTCAGGTTTTGAAATTTGGGAGGATTGGTCATCGTGATACCGCGTGGAACGGGCCGGAGCGTCGGAATGGCGTGACGCGGTGCTAATCAAATCTCCAGCCCGCATCACTCTGGTCAATCTCTCCCACCACCCACCCACCTTTCACCAAATCCCGAAGGACTTGCAAGTGTCCTCGTCATCACAAATTACGACGACAAAATCACCACACTTATAACGAAAAAGGTGCCATGGCCCCAAATCTCCAAGGCCTCAATAAACTTTACCCAGCCCAACAAGGCCACGGCGATGCTCAGGATTTACTGTCGGGAACTCCCTTTCCTGACCTCACAGCTCAGCTCGATCTATGGACAAACCTAAACTTTGATTCAGACGAAGGTCCGTTGTCACGGTCAGACGATGAAAGATTCAAGAAGGAAAGGGGTGAGGAGGAGGAAGAGGATGCCAGTTCCACTAGTGCTCGGGAAGCCGCTATCCACGACGGTCATACCAATGTCGTGACTGGCACTGTTCTTCGTAACTCGCAGCCAGCACCTTCCGGCCAAAATCCTGCATTATTCAACCACCAGGCTGCTCCCGGACATCATGTCCCAACCCCCTTCGACATGGGTAGCATCTTTGCATCGTTTGGTATCGACCCCTTTGCAGCTGCAGCAGCCGCTGCTAACGCATCGAACTTTGCCAACCCCCAAACTGCTGCTATGGCACCCTCTCTTGCCCAGTTGCTGGCGTTGCACTCTATGCATGCCAACGCATATGCTCAATTACAGCATCCCTCTCTTACTCCGCTTCCCCCATCAGGCGCACCTACTGTCGACAAAATCGCACCTGTAGGGGCGAACTCATTCGTGAGAGCGAGTTCTTCGACTTCCTCTCATCCTAATACCACCGAGGATGTCACTTCACCACCAACAAAACGTGCTAGGACTAGGAAGGCCTCTGTTTCAACTACCGCTTCTTCTGATGCGCATCGCGGAGAAACCCCGACGTCTTCTGCGTCAGGTACACCGGCGTCTGGGACCACGTCACTGAGCGCGTCATCACCGGCAGTCCCTCCTCAGGTTGTTGCTGAAGATAAGCGCCGAAGAAATACCGCGGCTAGTGCGAGGTTCAGGGCCAAGAAGAAGGAGAGAGAAGCAGCGCTTGAAGGAAAGGCGAAGGAGTTGGAAACTAGAGTGAATGAATTAGAGAGGGAATGTGAAGGGCTTAGAAGGGAGAACGGTTGGTTGAAGGGTTTGGTTGTCGGTGTGACTGGTGCAGCCCAGGGACCAGCAGCTGCAGTCGCTGCTGCTAATGGCCCTACATCAAATGCCACATCTTCACTGACATTCGGTGGAACCAAGAGAACCAGAGATGAGGCCGAGGCAGCATAGTCGTGTCGTCTTGCGCTCTCATTCCCCATCCATCCGTCACCCCTTGTTTTCCTCATTTTTTATTCATTATCGATTTCTCATTGTATCACTTACCTCCCTCCATTTTTCCGAAGCTCACACGGACAAGGGGCTTTATGGTTATCTACAGCCCTTGGTTCCGGAGTTTCTCTTTTTCTTGTTTTTCTTGAATAAACTGACAACTTCTCCCCTGCATCATCTTGACGCTTTTCCCCCCAATGACATCTGGCTATTATCCGAGAAGAAACGCTGTATTGTATATTATACGCATTTTTTCACGACGCCTGCTTTGATTTTTTTTTCGTCCTCACTAAGACGCCTGTTGTACGCATACCCTGCTTTCGCAGACCTCGTTTTGTTAACGCAACCTCTAACGATTCGTACTCCCCCCCCCTCCTGTAAAAAATGTCTTTAGTCTGCGCATAGAATTTAAATCGAATTTCGGCATGATAAAATAATTGCCGTGTTGGAATCGGTCCTTTGTCTTTGATTTTTTTGTTTCGAGGTGTCCTATATGCGTCGAATGGTTGAATGGGGAGATGATATGACCTTAGCCCAAGAAAGCAGCAAGTGGACGACGAACGGTTGAGAGTCGAATTTCCCTACGTATGAGGAAGGCAACTCGGTCTCAGACGGCGTCAAGTTGGCAGTGAACCATGTGGGTGGGTCAGAATGTTAGGAAGGCACCCAAGAGGTGAAAGAGCGGAGGTTTATTGTTAAATGGACAGGGTAAACGATTTTGCCAGTAATTCGAGAGGGTTGAATTCGAAGTTCAGAACCACTTGGAGTGGGGGAGCAAAAGATGGAACAAGGGACGAGCGTCATGACCAGGCCAGAGGGGGAAAAGCCCCGCAGGATCGTGACAGTGCCAAAGAAGCATGATGATAAGAGGAATCGGAGTATTGGTTACCTCTGGGTTACAGAGCATATGATCGCTGAAGGGTGGTTTTGGGGAACGGTGGTGAGTACCGACAGGATGGTGCCAAAGAAGCGCGATAATAGGAGAGCCACAAGGGGGGTCATAGGGCCGATATGCCGTCTCCAGAGATATTGTAACAGAGCGAAAAGCACTTGAAGAAGTCCCAGGAATGGAAGAAGATGAAGAGAGCATGATTGGTAATTTCACCCTATTATCCACGTCAACGATAGAAGGAAAGGTTACATCCGCCTGTTGAATGTTCTTGTCTTCGACACTAGCAAAATGTATGCGTGGTTTTCGTGTGTTGCGGAAGAACGAACAGTGCGATCATATGCGCGAAGGATGCGTGACCGCGTTAAGTGGTGATTTGGATTGAAGGGTGCTTAGGCGGTAGAGCCAAGTGAGACCGTCAGTGAGTTAGGAGGAGACTCTTCGTCGTGACGGGAAATTTCTTGGTAGGTGGAGTTTCGGCGGTACCACAGCCTTCGAAGCAGAAGAGGTTGACCGAGTAAAGTTGTTAGTTGGGAAGGTAAAAGTTGATCGCTTCCTGGGAGAGGAGTACTCGAGAGCAGGGAAACGTCGATTCCATGGGATCTTATACACTCACGAGCCGTATATGCAAAAAGCACACTAGGATGGCGACATCTACGAGGGGGGGGGGCATTTATTTCCCAGGGAGAGCACGCAATCATTGCTGCAGCAGTGATGTACGCAGTAGACTGCACATGAAAGAATCCCAAGCTTCTAGTTGTGTGATAGTGGCGTCAACGACGTCGACATTCACCATCATACGGAAGCCATTTATAGATCATTGCCGCATTCCACTCAATGGCTGGAACCTGTGAGCGTTATTTCGTTGCAGGCAGAAAACGAGCACGTACCGAGAAGATATAGACGAGAATTCAGAAGGGTCTCGTGCTCGTCCCAGACAGTCCACCAGTAGACCATGTGAAGCTGTCTTCTCGGACAAAAATGGGCTATAGATAGATGTAATTGATACGAAATGTCGAGTGCAATACCTTTCATCGATTGACCTAGTAGATAAACGGTTGAATATCGGTCCACTTTCGAGGTAGGAAGCCTCTGAACACCTGGGGCCGGGTGGAGAGCAGTTCAAGGTGGCCATGTCCACGTGGGAGTTTGGCTGGCTGGCTGGCTTCACATCACCGTGGCCCTACCCGTCGTCGAGCACAACTAGCCATCATTCCCAACGTCCTTTGAACCTTTCCAACTTCCAGCTCATATCTATCGACCCGGTCCGAACCCACTCTTCGTTACGGGGTTTATGGAGAACGGCTCTCATGATCTGCTTTCTTCAAACCCATTCATTGACGATGACGAGTTGACAGCAGGACCATCCCATTCAGTTCACTATAGTTCCGCGCTGAATCCAAACCTGTTGGGATCTTCATTCAGGCGTAGGAGATCGAATTCCGGTGGAGGTGTAGAATCGAGTAACGGGGCAGGACCCAGGATTGGACTTTCGCCACGAAAGAGAGGAAGTCAACACCCACTTCGACCACCATCCGGAGCGCTTATAGAAGAAGATGCAGGGGTTACTCGTCCACACCTCTCTCGTATCGTTAACGCACCACTAGTTGATGCACCACCTGTCGAACCGCTGGTGCGGAACACCAGTCAATCTTCGAGGGAAGAGAAGGAAGTGCTGGTTCACCAGGTATGTTGGCATTTCAATACATTTGAACAGAGCGTGGTGTTGAATTGGTTCTGGCGCATTGACAGGTGACGGATAAAGACTCTCTGGCGGGAGTTTCGCTTAAATATGGCATTTCGATGGCTGACCTTCGCAAAGCCAACAAACTATGGGCTAGCGATTCAATTCACCTCCGGAGTGTGCTTTACATCCCCGTTGAATGCTCCGCGAGAGCAAAGGAGTATCTCATCGAAGCCAACTTGATATCTATGACGCCTCCCAGGCAGGATACCGCTTATCCTATTAATTCTGGCGATCCATCTACTTCTCTCATCGATGACAATGACGGAAGAAGTAGTCAAGATCAGGCACCATTGGATGTACCCAGTGCGACTAGCATGGGGACCATTCGGCGCATACCTGCCAGCGAACTCTCATTCTTTCCACCCCCATCCTCGACCTCTCTATCAACGAAGACGACAGCAAATTCTGGAGCATTACAAACCAATTCACTAGATGTACAACAAGATCAGTTTCTTCATAATGGAGTTTCCATGCATTCACATCCTGGCCCCACAAGGGGACACGTTCGCCATCTTTCAGGACCCTCACATTCACTCAGCAGTCTACTCACGGCACTTCCCATCTCATTGTCTACACGCGACACTCTTATCTCCAGATTCTCTTTTGAAAGTACTAATTCAAGTCTCAGCGATTCTACATTCGACGAAGACGAAACGATACACGAACGTCATGAACTGTACCAGGTTAACACCCACTCCCAACGGATAGCATATAGCTTCTATGGTGACAAGCCAAACGAAGGAGCGAACGCGACTACACCCCAACCAGCCATGGTCACACCCAAGAACCCAACAGTACCACTTTCATCGAGTTACTATCCTTCTTCACAGATGCAGCCGTATTATAGACACTCTCGAGTAGGTTCGTCACCACCAAACTCCTATGTGCCAATGCCAGGCCCTGTTCGAACGGTGCAAGTGGAACCATCACCTGTGATGCAGCTTCCTCAACTCCGGGCTGGATCATCTCGCCGTAGGGTGGGTCATTCGAAAAGCCAGGAGGTGCTAGGATACGAGCTGCAAGGAACCGGGAAGCGGACAGTTCCGGCCAATGGGCTGTTATTGTAGGACAACAACTGCGTCTGAAATAGTTGGCCAGGCTAGTATAAAAGCTCTCAAATGTTCCGTTGCGTCCGCTGATACTGTACTCACTTTAGGTGGAATTTTCCTTCCTGTTGTTCCCCAGTTGGCTGCCTCCGCTATGAGATGGATCATCTCCCCCCTCGTCCGGACGATAACTATCAGAGATGATAAATTGGGCGCCACCTGAGACGAGGTGGTGGTTCCATCCTTTTCATTCTCCGCGGCCCATGGAGGGACTTCGGAAGGATGGCTCTCCGTTTTGATGTGCATATATGCATCCGCACCTACCCATTTGTTGGTCTGCTGTTCTCAGGCAGTCCGACTTGGTCCATCGCTTCAATTTGGTGTGCCGGCCTACATGGTACGCCCTCTTGCCGGCGTTCATACTTCGGACCAGCTGCGTATATGCGCAAGTACGTTGCGATGCGTGGTTTCTTCTGGCACGACGACCTTATGGCAGCCCATGGGACGGAGATGCGCTTGTGCATTAACTCTGCAATGAGGCTTCGCCCACCAATCACTCCTTGCGCCGCCGAGACGCAGTCATCCACAGTCCCTCTAGTCTATTCTCCTTTTCTCCCACACCTCTCCCCACCTTCCTTGTATAACGCATCACCGCTTTCGAGTTCCTTCTCATGGATCCATTGTTGTCTATGTACCCCCTCATTTTTTCGTACCCCATCACGATGCCCTTGTGGGTTTTTTGTATATCATAAATTATCCAATGGTTATGGTTCATGGAGGCTGTTGTGTTTTCATGTTTTTGGGTGCGCTACTTCCCGATTTCTCGAGGGTCGTGGCCTGGCGGTCATGTATCATATATCACGACGCGTCGTGCATCTGTCAGTTTGACTTTTTTGCTCAGTGGTCCCGACACTCTTTCACCTCCTGTACCTGAACTCACTCGGTGTTATATCACACGACTATGACGTTTAGACCTAGGTTTTCGCCCATCTTCAGAGACATGAAGACGTCATTGGCCCAATCGATAACCTATTGGTAGGCTTCCATCATTACAGCCTTGTTCGAGCTCTAATGCACAAACATTTCCAGGAAAAGCTAACTTTCGTACAGCAGAACACTGCGCCCATCACAAGGAGCTTGGACATCCCTGGAAGGTGGCAAACGTCCATTTCCCTTCTTCAGGATCCCGACAGCCTGCTTCCTGGAACAATTGTTTAACCTCATGTCATTAGATCTCTTCACCGAGCTATCTCCCCACCTAAAAAGGATGTATGCGCGTACGTATCCTCCATTACTTCCTATAGCTACAGGTATTCTGCTGAATCCTTCCGTCAACCGGGTGCAGTTAATAATTTGGGCCACACTGCGTCGTGTGCTCGGTGGAAGATCTTTCCTGTTTGTCACCATGGGTAGAATATTCTTCTCTATTCCTAACATGTTTGTATCCCAGGTTCTCGCCATGTAGAGTGTCGCTGCCCCCAGTTCGTGCTGCTCCGTGCCGTTCGTCGTCTCCCTCGATATTCCCAGACTATTATTAAATTCTACACGAGCAGAAACATGGAGTCAGACCAACAAGATATTCTTACTATATCGTATCCATCCTTTCGGATCTCTCCAACAATCGCCGTTCATGATCTGTGAGTATATACTTTTGGTCTATCAATGGTCAGTGATTCACTACCAAACTATCAACTATAAACGGTAACATATATCATATATTCATGCCTCACGATAGCGATCACTGCTATTTCAGTCCCTATTCGTTCTCCGGGTTTCCTGCTTTCCGGGACTTCACTTCCGCTTTCCCTCCCCTTGCATTGCGGGAGCTTATCTGACGTCTGTTAATTCATTCTGCATACACGGAGTCCGCTGATCTTGGATACCTATCAGACCCTCAGGTTTACTCGGGCAGAGCGACTTGAACGTGGTCAACCCTCCCCAGTTCATAGCGCTCCGCATGTTGGAGAGCTCCCCCATGTTGGAGAAAGAAGCTTAGGTCGGCCTTCATATCGCAGTTAATGGGGTTTCAACTGTCTGGCCTCGAGGTCATTGAATGGTTTCCTTGCTATGACGGAACGCGCGTACTATTTAGAATGGCCTTGATAGAGCTCGCATGCTAATTATCATAGGTGAGTTACGGAATCGAATTCATCACTTGGGGCACGTGAATTTTCCTATCTCTGTTTTGTTTCAAAGAAGACTGGCCTAGTGTTGTGCTCTCAGTCCCCGTTTACCATTTGTGCCGGCAGCTTTGCACTTCACCGAGGCGTTAGTCGCACAGCCCGTTGACGGGTATGCCTTATTCGCAGACTTACCCAACTGTATTGTTCGTAGGTGCCCGTCGCATCGCGCAGTGTGCATTTATCTGACCCCACTACAGCAAGCAATGCCATAGCCTTATAGGCAGACAAAGTTTGTTTAGACCCGGATAAAACCTCCCTTAAACGATCCATAATCGACGTTGCGCAGTACATGGATCTGTGATCGTTGAGGTGAGCACTCTGTATCCTGGCGTCTCGTGGCAAATATTTGCAAAGGAACCCGTCGACAGAACATCTGCCAACCGGTATGTCGTGACGGTGACGTACTTGACATCCACCCACAAATGGCGCCATGTTGTCTCCAATATTTCGACAAGTGACTGGGCTTGATCATTTTCAGCTGCACTTCGATACACCCTCGACTACCTCGAGTTCAACTTTAATACCCTTCAACACTTAATACCGTGTCAACGTGAGGAATTAACTTTATCTTAGGTTAGTCGTCCCTTTTCGATCGAAGCTTGGTTAGAATCATTCTGTCTCATTGTTTTAAGTCGCTCGACCGCGTTTTCCGGTCCTGCATGGACCGATCGTCCAACTGTGCACTTGTTATCACTCTGTAGATATCATACCGGCATCAACATGGGGAGTACGGTCACAATACCTGCAATGGGCATTCAATTTGTTTGCTAGCTAATGCAAAGATACCTACGAGGAAGGAGTTTACAATTCGAAACCTCCGCCCTAAACTCTCTGCTCTCGAACCCCTCTCTTGTGGGTGCATCGTTGCAGTGCTGATATGAAAACTTGTTCAGTTTTATTCGTGATATTTCAAGTTCACAGTCTTAATACCGTGACAGTGGAGAGATCGTCAACCACGGGAGATTTCTCTGACAGGCACTGGTGCTGTAGTCCGTCATGGCATACAGATACATTCCACTGCAACGCACACACTCTTCAAGCTGGAGAGAACTGATATTTTTCGAGAAATCCCACTGAAATTTTTGAACTGCAGTATTATTAGATTTTTCATTTTGCCAAAGGTTCTCACACTCCTGCCTTCCACCACGAACTGCACATGGTTGGTAATTATTTTGGAAAACCACTAGCTAGGACCTCACTTCCGCTGTTGTTCCTTGGGGTCTCGAGAGGTTATCTGACATCTCTTCATGAAGTCGCAAACAAAGTGTCGATTTGTTCTGGACGTGCGGCACACCTGCAGGTTTGCTGGTCGTCGGACAGCAGAGGGACATGAACGCGATCCCCCGCCTCCCCAGTCAAAAGCGTTCCTCGCATTGTGGAGCTCTCCAATTTTGGAGAAAGAAGCTTCGTTTGGTGGCTCCTGGTTTTCATTTCGCCGTTAATGGGGCAACAAGAGGCCGGCCTCAAGGTCATTGAATGTCTTGCCTTCTTTGCTATGACACAACGCGCATATTCTCAATGGCCTTAATAAAGCTCACACACCAATGAGCATAGGTGAATTCCGATACCGACGTGATGTCCCAGGACGTGTTTCTATACTTATTCTATCTTTTCAGGGTGGATCGATTCAACGCCGTGTTTCAATTCCCATCGTCTATTGTTTGGAGAACTTGGCATCTCAACGAAGCACCTAACGTGTAGCCTCCTTATGGGCACACTTTCATCGCGACCGCATCCAATTGGAATTTTGCGTTTGTGTGAGTGCGTCGCCTGGGAGGGTGTATATTTGTTCTTGTGGCCAACGTTAACATACAGTAACCTTATAAGCAGGCAAAGTTTCTTCACACCCGGATGAAAGCTTCCTTAATCGAAGTCTGCGCAACCCAAACACCGTAGATGTGCTCTTATTTTCATTGACTTGTGATGAGGCCAGTCGGGATATTCGGGGACAAGTGTATCCATATCAGCACGGATACCAGACTTACTCCGAGGGTATGACTCGTCCTCCGAAGGACTTGAATACAATATTCCAGAAGAGCTTGTGGCAATTCTCGTCCAAATATACCGTCGGTGAGAACTTCTCAGATCTGTCGAAACATTCTAATTAGTAGTATTAGCTCGCAAGCGATTAAAGGTGTCAGTTCAAAGATAGGGAATTCAATAGCCGCGGATCGTACGTGGGGCATTCAGATATCAAACATACTCACAACCATACTTAGCTCATGATTTAAGGATTTCCTACTTAATTCCCAAAATACCATGAATCTGGACTTCCGGATTTTGTGGTCTTTGTCCATCTCAAAAGATGCAACACTGGGATTATCCGGATAGACTTGCCCCCATCCTGTCAAAAATATGCTGTTGAGTCCGCTCTCGTATAGCATCATATCGGCATCAAAACAGCATCCTTGTTCACATCTTTCTCGTTTGTATCGCATTGCCCGACACCGTGGCGACATTTATGACAGCAGATCACTGTCTAAGCAATGTGCAGACATGACGATCGAGAGGCAATGGCACAGCGCCTCGCTCAAGGACAGTAGCGGTCAATATCCGCATCTATGATGAAGCCACTTCTAGGCGATCATATCGCTAACGAAGAACTCCGCGACCTATCTATTCAACGTTGGTGAGTGCTGGAAAGTGCAAGGCTTCCTCGCTGTACCATATCCAGATCCGGTCCGAGCCACAACAACACCAAGGCACCGATAGTGGTCTGACAGTCGGCGAAACTGAATTCAAAGTGAATTCAGGCCGACACCAGGTCGGAGACCTCGTGTCATCAAATCGAGGGTGTTCAATGCATCGTGGAGGGTTCAATTCTCTGGTCGAGAGGTCACACACAAGGTACGAAGCCAAGTTCAGCAAAGAGGACATCAGATGATAGGGCTAATATACTTCTTCCCTAAGGGCATAAGGTTCCAGGTATCAATCGGTCCCTTGGCATGATTTTCGGATTTTTCACACAGAGTCTACCGACAATGGTGCTTCGCGGGAAGGAGCTCCAGGTAAAGCAGTTTCGCTGGGATTGAATTTTATCAATGAAAATTGCGGCAGGGTGATGGACCCTTTGTTCTCCCATTACTCTCAAGATGGTGAGCGCAACTTGACAGAAGGTTGTTTGAGTTCCTGATTTCAGTAGACGGGTATTTTGACACGCTGAATGGAGGACTACATGTGGTACCAATGCATTTTTATTCTCGGGGATAATTTTTGTGCCTCGCAGAAAAATATTCCACCCTCCTGGGATCGACTCACAAGCTACCCCTCGGTTTGCATACATTTTGGGGCCTTTCACCTCATGGAGGGTATGAGCACATTGCAGACGCATGCAATGTCGTCATTGGTAGTAACCATTATCCCACTTCGGCTCTAACAGAGTACGAGGTTCTTTTTCCGATTCCACCGCTCCGAGTTATCTTGTTCAGAGTGATCTGGGATTCAGGTATTGTGGACTGCTCGAGGTCTAATGGAAAGTTCGACAAGGTTGGCCTTTTTGGTGAAGTGGGATCGCTCCGTCGACCTGGGGTGACATTATTGACAGACCGACTTGGGCGGCGGTTGGCATTTGAGGAGAAGATCGACAGCGTTGTTTGCCCAAACGTCGGTGGTAAATGACGATTCGTTCCAGACCTTCGACGTTCCAGAGTTCCTGCAACCCTAATGGCTAAAAGTGTCCGCTGTTAGCCCACTTTCACGGGCTTGGGGAAGTGTAGTGCCACCGATACAAGAATTGGCGTAACCCAGTCGCAACCCTTGCGCCTTAGGTTTCGAGTTCGCCCTAGTCATAAAGCGCCGTAGGTTGATATAAGCCCATTTGATAACAAGATATATTGTACACGCAAACGTTGTAGGATCGTAAAGTTGGAAGATGATCTGAGCAATTACCCAATATTTATAACTGCAGGAGTACCCTTACAATCCCTTGGCATAACCGTTGGCCTCATAGTACGCGAACATCGTCGTGATGATATTGTTGAGAGCTGCAAGCCACGAATCCAGGCTGGTACTGACGACATCACTGGCGACGCTGACGCCACCGTCAGGATCGTGAGACAATTTGGCGTAGAAGTCTGCGCGATATGGGCACGCCTTCATTGCGATCTGTCGAGACAGAAAGTCATTCGGCAAAGTGAATGGGTGGACAGACAGGGAACTTACGGAGAAGACGCCCTTGACCACAAAGTTATGGAACTGTTTCAAGGTTACTTCGTATGCTTGGTTGAACGCAGTTGCGAGTTCCAGAGTCTTCGTTTCTTGGGCTTTCAGTAGCGCCGTGCAGGTAAACTGCAACCCTCTCAGTAGCCATAACAACCCCTCCCTTGCGGTTTTGCTCTTCTCAGTGGATTCGCTTTGAACCAACGACTGCAGCGTGGCATTCTTCACCGGATCGGAATTGTAACGAGTCCTAACTTTCTATCACGCGGGTTAGCCAAACCCGTTTACCATTGGTAGGTTAAAGATCGCACCTTGATGTTCCCCGATATGTCGGACGTTACTGCAGCAAATGCAGTTGACCCAAGCAAGTCTGACAATTTTATTGGTCAAACATGACGTGTAATCTCGTCAGGATCTCACCAAAGAGTCCGACTACACCGTCAGCTGCTTCTAGGAACGTTTTGGTATCGATGCCAGGTTCCGTCTTCACCTCGGCAAATGACTACGATATCTCGTTATCGATTAGGCTGTCACCACAACACCGCGCTGAAAACGTACGAGGACAGTGTTAAGATACGCAGGCATAGTATCGTGAAAGGGTTGGTAATGGTCAAGTGCTGAATTGACTGCACAAGGATTAAGGATTGATGGATAGCGCACCGAGCCCGTTATGGAAACAGTTGCCTGGGATCTTATCTTATCAGGTACAGTCATCCTTTCCCCACACCCCAACCCCCTCAGGTCTACAAGTTCATTATGCCACATGCAGACTCTTCGTTGCTCCCAGATAGGTACGAAACCTTATTGTTTGCACATATAAACCATGAAATGATTCCGGGAAACGAAAGCATTCAGACAAAGGCCCATTTTTGGGCGTTCGTTCTGTTGCAACTTGAAGGGTTGCTGGAGGGTCAGCGGAACTGGGTATGTCAATGCAAAAGGACGGAAGTAATAGTCGTAATGACCGGCTCATAAAAACCTCCTTTATAACGGAATTTGCTTTCCACATTGACAGGTTACCAACCTAGCGAACGCTTCGTCCCTAATCTACAGCTCGCTTCAAGCTTTTCCTCGATATTTCGGGAAAGATGAATCTAAAGCTGTCAACTGGTGCGGTAAGTGTTAATTGAATCCACCCTCAGGTCCTCTTCGGGTTCCCTTGGGTTCACTGTATCTCTTCCGCGAATGACATCGGAGAATGTTCGTTCAGGCGAACCTATAACGCCCGAAACAAGTGCACTACACAAAATCGGCTATATTACTTCCGCGTCATTTGAGCTCATGCTAAACTAGTCTTCACTCACCAGGTTTCTATATCGATGCACAATTCTTCCCAGTTCCCAGAAACGGCGCAAAGTCCAATGGCACTGGCAGATTATTGTTGGGCCCGTTCTGTGGAAAACCTGCCTGTCAATTCATCACCGTCATTCCTGAAAAGGCCCGAGGAGTATGTGCAGACGCCTTCTTGCAAAAGCGAACGTTGCTGGTGCCTGAAGTTGACGTTTATCCCGGTCATATCGCATGCGACGGCGATACGAAGAGTGAAATTGTCTGCCCATTGTTCCTGCGCGAAGGTGACATGGAAATTGGTCTGGGCGTCCTCGATCTCGACTGCCTTGCCGTGAATGGATTCGATGAGGATGACAGGCAGGGACTAGAGAAAATTGCAGCATATATTGTCAGGGCTTGTGACTGGTAAATTTGTACAATTGCGATAGAGATAAAGATAGCACCTAGACTCCGCGTGTCCAATACTTACGCACTTTGTTCCTTCTGCCAGGCAAGGAATTCCTCATGCAGCTTCTTCTGCGCAGCCCAGTCTTTTTGCACCTTCTTCCCTTGGTTCTTGGTGAGCTCCTTTCCCTCACTGTCTGTGAGTGGCACCCCGGCCTCGTCCCAGGACCCGTAAGTGCCTTCAGGAACGTTCGGGGGCTTGAACAAATCCTGCGGGGCAACGCGGCCTTTTTCCAGTTTTTGGATACGTTTTTGCCGTTCTGCTTCCACTTGCATCGCCTTTTTAGCTGCCTTGGCCTCCAATAGTGCGCGTTTCTCATCCCGGGCCTTAATCAACTCTGCAGGAGGTACTAGTTTGATTAGTGCTTTTCCATCTGCCACCGAGATTAATAAAAGCGCCATAGATAATGAGTTAATCAGCTGACCCTCTTGATCATCTAACGCCACCCCGAGAGGTACAAGATCATCGTCCCGAAGCTTATCGCATAAAGACAGAATGTCTTTGAGGGCCGTGTCACCCTTTTGCATAGCAAGTCGTCTAACTCCGTCCCGGAATGCAGATAGAGACCGAAGATAAGGCATGAGAACTTCTTCGCGCTGAATGAGACCTCGTTAGACAACTACGGCCACTCTGAGTAAGCGTGAGTGGACGAACGTTGACATTGCCATCACCCTGACTTTCTTGACCCCAACCAATTTCTGGGCTCTCCCCCTCGCCGAGGCCGAAAACCCGTAACATCTGACCCACCCACCGCGCTATCCTTTCAATCAATTGGCCGTTCAGCCTTTGGCGTGGTGTGTTGATATACACATTTGTCCTTGAAACGACATCTCGTAGAATATTGATGGCATCCGGTGTGTTGAAAGAGTCGCAAAGTGCCGCACGGAACGCAGATTGACTCTCATGGAAACTGAAGAAGCAAAACAAATTGATCAGATTCAGATTTAATTTAGACGAATGAATGAATGAAACGGATATAGCTCCCACCTCTTCGCTAATTCCTGTTCAGGAACTTCATAATGATGATATCCATCCGAATTGGTACCGTTATCCCGATCTTGGTTCAGCAAGGCCTTCGCGTTGATAAAGAAATTCTAATGAAATCCGCGGTTAGCATTCATCTCAGCGAATGTGAACCCAAATCTCACATTGAAGGTTGTTTCAATATTCCGAACTTCTCCCGTCATCAAGGACTCGGAAAAGTCAACTTTGCTTGTCCACAGCTGTGTCAAAAAAGCGAGGCGCAGCTGCCGGGCCGTGTATTTCTCCAGGATTTGCTGCAGGGTAGAGGGTCAGTCACTTGACGGCGAGGTCAACAGCACATGCATACATCAATGGTTATGAAATTTTTCAGCGACTTGCTCATTTTTAGACCTTCAATGTGCAGGTGACCTGTATGCAGGAAATAATTAACCCATGCCCCGCAGTTGTGATATGCCTGGGGACGTTCATCATTTTTTTCTTCAAAAGAGAACACCGAATAACCCACTTCAGACTGCGCGATCTCGTTGTCATGGTGGGGAAACGCCAAATCAATTCCACCAGAATGAATGTCCATGTTATCACCCAAAATTGCGCTGGCCATGACAGAGCACTCGATGTGCCACCCTGGACGTCCCGCGCCCCACGGAGAAGGCCAGGAAGGCTCCCCTGGTTTCGAAGCTTTCCAAAGAGCAAAGTCGGAGGCTGATCGGCGACCTGCTTTGCTCGATAACGAACCTTGAATGAAACCGATTAGATATTTCTACGGGTAGCAGAAGTCTCGAGAATTACCTTCACCACCTTCGAGTAGTTCTCGATTGCCCTTACTCCACGGTTCTAATTTGGCGTAGTCATGTCCGTCTGCCGAGTCAAAGGCGTGAGTATCGAAGTAGACGCTCCCTTCAGCTTCGTAAGCGTATCCATTCGAGACTATTCGCTCTACAAAAGCGACAATCTCGGGGACGTATTCTGTGACACGCGTAAGGGTATCTGGATCGCGAACGCGTAATCTGCGCATATCATTGAAGAATTGCTCTTCCCAATAAGCTGCGAGATTCCGAGAAATGGCGGGGTCCGTCACGGTGGCCTTGTACTGGAAATAATCGCATTAGGATAAAGGAAGTTCTGAAGTCCAAATGCTACCTTTGCATCAAGTGAATTGGCAAGGATGTCCCCCGCTGCATCAACAAGCTGCTGTGCAGAGGTCGTGTCCGTTTTCCCTGTAGCAAATTCAGATCTAGCCTTCGAAAGAGCGGAGAGTGTCCGAGTCTGGATGAATGTCAGGCGGTCATCTTTCCACAGCGACAATGCACACGTACTGCGGAAGAAAAGTACATTTCGAACTTCTCGTCCCGTTTAAGGGACTCCTGTTTCCATTGCTTGTCTTCTGCTAACTCCGTGAGTCGCGACCAGCCACTCTCTTCTTGACCCTCGACCAGCTTATCGCCTGCAAGCAGGCCCTTGTTTACCTTGGACCGTAAATGCAGCGTCCAGGCATCATGGACAGTGTCAATTAGGCTTTGAGACAACGACTGCACTTCAGACCGGAATTTTTCCAAGAGGTGATTCTGACGCGCTCGCTCTATGATCTTGGTCATACATCAGCCCACAGAGTTGGACGTCCAACAGATCCAGACCTTATCGTCAATATCCGTTATGTTCATAACGAAATGGATGTCATAGCCAAAGTAGTCGGTCATTATGCGTCGTAGGACATCTTGAGTCACATAGTTCCTATCAGTCCACTTTAACAGGCAAAGGGTACGACGATAAAAATCTGATCACCTCGCATGCCCCATGTGCGATGCGTCATAGACGGTCGGTCCACAATTGTACCACTTCACATGACGTCCGTTCCTAGGTGTAAATTCGGTCTAAGTTGAATAATGGGCTACTGGGAAACCTGGAAGAGTGGTGCTGCGAACCTTTGAACGTGTCAACGAATTGTACACCTTTAGAACAGGTTCCTGCGTCGATCGGGTTGGTGGGGACCACGTAGGCTGTTGCACAGACATATTGGCCTGGATTTGCGCTAGATTCTTCGTAGAAGTAAAGAATCGATGTCCTTTGACGCTGCTTAGGCGGTGAAAGCGAAAGGAAACACGAGTCAGAATCATGCACCCAGTCATCTGCAGCAAAACTGCCGTGCCAGATCATGACCATTCTGATCACGTGATCGTACCGCCACCATCCGATGTCCGAGTCGCGCAGGACCGCGTTTTTCCAGCTGTCTTCGAGTCGACGGCTAAGATGCCCAACGCAAGGACCACGGTCTTGAAGCGAAATTCGGCTGTAAGTGGGCATGTCAAGCCTTTCCTGTGCAGTCGAGAAGATGCTGATGACTTCATATTCTAACAGTTTCAACTATTTCTCATCATGTCCACATGCAACCATCAGCCTCCAAATTTACTGAAATCGTTTTTCCCAGACGCCGTAATAGTCTTTCTTAGCTCGACATTTCCTGAGCATGTCTTCTCCGGACTATTTTCAGCCTGGCAGCATCAAGCCACATCGCCGTACCCAACTTCCGCTTGAATTGTTAAGAGCCCGAAACACGGGCCTCACGTCAATATGATGTACATGCTCCCATGGATCGCCGGACTAGTGCTATCGTACTGCTCGGATATGCTGTCTTCGTGAGTACGGAACTTCCTCGTGATTGAACGGGCAAAGATAATAGGCTGACCAAAAGCCAGGAATTTCCGTGTCAAAATCGACGAATGAAGGACAATAACCTTTCCAATCTAGGTCAATGTATCCGACTTCATGTCACAAGCTTCCATTCATCGCTTGGCTTCGCCTCAAATTACAAACAGTTCCCGAGGGAGGCCATCACTCGTCCTGTAACCCTATTCGTTTCTCCGAGTCTGATAGTGTTAATCGCCCCTGGAAAACCCCGGTTTTACCGCAATCACTAGATGGGCAGATCAACAAGATTATACTCAAAATTTAACCTGAGAAGACCGTCGCAAGTCAGATTGCGCCTGGATTTTCTGCGGAATTCTTTATTTTCCAATACGCTCCGTGTTCTCGCCTAAGTAAGGTGATTCGGCGCTACCCTATCGACAATTATCCTCTGACCATCAACCGATAATAGAGATATCAAGCCGGCTCGCCAGGCAAAACTACCGCTCATCGTCCTAACATTAGCTCCATCGAGTTTCTTTGACCATTCGGTCACTCCAAATCACTGGATATCGAATCGGCAAGGCTAAGTCCATGCAATACATCGCGAAGGCGGTTGTCCCTGCCATGCCGCAATTTCTGACAACGCTGGGTTTCTTCCTGAGATTGTCCGTTGTTTCCTGAAGATTCTGCCGAAAGGGCGATTTCCACAATCGCAGTCCCTTACGCACTTTTCTTGGACGAATATAGGTCGTGACCGAGTGGGTATAGCGGGGCTTTGCCAACCACGGATCCGGATTCCTCGCAACCTACTAACGTACATATCCCCGATGTGGTAACAGGATATACGCATCACGAAACAGTTCCGCCGGTTCCTTAACAAATGCCATGTCCCTAAAACTCAATCGTGACGCATCCCGGCGCCAAACATCTTCTCAATCACGCCGTGAGCACAGCAACCCCCATCACCTGTTCGCTCAGGAAAGGAACTTGGGTTTTCGTTATAACCACGGCCATTTTCAGTTAAGAGCGGTCTTCCCTCCTAGGTATCCGAATACACGTTAAGGTTGGCTCCTTGATCATCATTATTCACGAGCGCCTCCTCGTATAAAAGCTCGCAGGGATTGTATTCTCCCTTTCCCCGCAGCCACGCTACTTTACCTCTTCGAGGCTCTACTCCACTCTCGACATGCAACTACCAACCTGCACTGGTATCCGTGTTCGATCCCCCTCGGACGCACACGTGATTTTCCATGCTGTTGGCTTGGGCTTGCTTCCTATCGTTTCCAGACGCCTCGACACCGAAGAACGGCGACGCATTACATCTGGCAATGTCTTCGTCTGGGAGGAGCGAGGCCCCAATGCTGAAGCTACCGGAGTAAGGGTCACCCTCCTTGAGTTCTTTCAGTGTAGGCTAACGTTGTTCTCCCGAAGCTTGGCATCGAGCGATGGACTGACTCAATACGATGGGGGCCCAGTCGTGTGAGAGACGTACGCAGCCATTCCCCCCATTCTGTTCGAGACTGCCCTCACGTCATGCCCTGTCAATAGGAATTCCTCTATTATCACGAAAGGGATACAACAGGTGGCGATCTAGACGTGACTTCGGACTCGGACACAACGTTAGTTTCTCGGTTAATAGCTAACCTGAAAACATGTAACCTAACTGGAAAGACCTAGGTCCCCTTCCCATTCGACGCAGCGGCGCAGTTTCCTCAGGGATAACCTTGTGAAGCAAACATATTCCGTATTCGTTGAAACCCCGCGAGGCCGTCGAAAGTGGCACCTAAGTAAGTCCCTAATTCCCCTCCCTTCTAACTGCGGTCTACCTCGACCCATTCAATCATCCTCATGTCTGACTTTTTCGCCGTTCAGTCGCATATTTTACCCCAGACTCCCTAGACTATCTTCGAACGGTAGACGATATTCCCGAGCTTGCCAACGTCTCCGTGCCTCCTGGCCAATACACAAGCGCTCGATCTACCAAATGGAATCGTGCACCACGGACAATGGACCGCTTTCACCACCACAACCCACAAAGAAAGTCCCCTTACCCTTCTGCAACGCCGCAACCCCCACATGCCCCGTCATACCTCACCAATGGACAACCCCACCCACCACCCTACACCCCTTACGACATTGCCAATGACGCGAATTATTCGCCGCCTTCACCGGCTTCGGGTTTGGGCTTGAAACCACCTCAACCACGGCCATTATCGCATCATATCCCCTTCGCACCCAGTCCTGGTCGACCCCCCCGGACAGGCCTGACAAATGATCTTTTAGCGCCCTTGGCCTATCTCGAAAATATTCCCCCTCCACGCCGTCACCCACTTGACGAGAAGGCACTAATGTCGTTCAATCCCGGCTTCCGGTGACTCCGTGGGGAAGATTGACATGTTTACGAAAATTCATTGTCTTGTGTTACACCCGGGCAGATCGAGTTGGTTCCGAGCCTCGGGGTTGTGTCCTCCATTCGACAAAAACTTGGCTACCAAAGCACTGCCTTCCGTCCTCCCCCCTCTCCTTTGCACCCTATCCGCATTTTTTGGCAAAACGAAAATCGACTAACACCAAAAGTTCAAGTGCATGCTCCGCTTATATATATGTGTCATCGACGTATCTAGGCACCACAAACGGCGTTTAGTCACATCCGATTGATAAAACTACCAGTGCTGTTGACCGCCCTGGCGCCCAAGTTGTCGTTCTCCACCAACTTCAGTCCAACGGTCCGAGGAGCTACCACCGACCTATCTGCCAAACTTACTTTGCTTTCCGACATTTGGGACCTTCTCAAATAACACCAAAGTTGTCCACCCCATCACCAGCACCTCCGATCGAGTCCTACATGCCCTGTCCCCTCTATAACACTATCAACTGAGACTTTTGGGTTGGATTGATCGTGAACACTGTAACCCTATCATACACGCCGTTCAGACCACTCCGTCCACGCTTACCCATCGTCCCTCGAGTTACTTGTAGATATTTCCTCGTATACGTAGCATTATCCTCACCGTCCTCTCGCCTTGTGCATACCACCGAGGCTGTGTGCCTAGGTTTAGGCACCCTTCCCCTCAGCTAGCTTTTTTGATTGCTCTCCGTTCCATTCATCGTGTCCAAGATCCCGTTTCATCAAAACGATTGGCACTTTTTGTTGTTTTTGTTGCTGTTGTTATTTTTACATTTTTTATGAATGCTATCGACTTGTTGTGTACCTTGAGCAATTGCTTTGTGTTGTTGTCAACAACGTCTTACAATCCGAACCCCTTTTAGTTTTACATACTAGCTAGCTGGAATTATGCATGTGCATACCCAGTACTAGGTCTGCCGAACCCCTTTGCTGTAGATCTTGCGGGGGGGGATTCATTGCTCGGTTCAGATGGTACGTACTGTACCTTCGTCGGCCCAATCCAATTTAATTGGCAGTTTGATCGCGAAATGGAGACTCCTCGTCTAGCTCACCCTAGCTCATCCATCCATAGCCAGAAGAAGAGCCTGGGGAATTTTTCGACTCATAAAATGTATAGCTGCTGTAAGCCCTAACCAACCTGACCGTCTACCAAATCAATCCTCCGCAGATCATTTTCAGGTCGATTTTCCGCGGACTGCTGCTGCACTGAGCGCTGTATAGCACATACCACCCACTGGCGACGTATAGGCGACCCATCTCAGGACCACATGCATATCGATACCCGTCGGAACGTTGATTCCTCCTTGGGGCGTACGGATTCTAATCCGATACGATACAGGCTTTTCCCTCGACAACGATCGTCGATCGCTTCCACCTAAACTTTCTTCCGATGGACCGGGGATACCTATCTCCGAGTTGACCATTCCTTTCTTGATCTTGAACCAGTGTCCATATGGATACTGGTACAGGTAGAGAGGTCCTCGTCTATGCATGTAGGGCGCCTAACGGATGGGTGGACAACGTTGACCCAGAAATCGATGAAATCATTACAGTGCAAGTAAGGACTGCAAGGTAAGTACGGTAAACAAATTCGGATATTTAGTGGTGCCTTGAACGTACGTCTTTGACATCCCGAGCTCTCTCAAAACCCGTCTCTGGCTTTTCAGTTTTAGACCTCAACACCGCCGCGTGGACGAGATCGATTTTGATTCCCTCAGAATCCTCCTCCGAGTCTGCGAATCCGTTGGATGATCTTGGATCACGCGTTCACGCGTACTTGAAGCGCGACCAAGTCCCGCCTAGACTCTACCACGCGCATATACCAATGTGGACTCCGTTTGACCGACAGAAACCAGGGACGGCATGTCTGCGGCGTTCTGTCCACCCACCATATCCCATCGATATCCCATCTAACAATTAATTCCACAGCACCAACGTTGCACGCACCTTGGGTCACTTACGGCGGTTGCTCTCCGTCGAACGTAACATGGTTGCCAGTGGGTGGAGCCATGCCATGCCCGTTGGCAAAACAGTCAACCCCACCCCCTCGTTGCAATAGTAAGTCAATTTCCAAGCGTATCATCATCATGGTACCGGTAATACTGCAAAGTTGTACAATGCTTTGTAATATCATGATCATAAGTGGTTTAGCTCTCAAGCTTTCGATTTGATATCGATCGTAAAGTACTCAGTTGCGCTTCTGAATTTCGAATTCTTATTTCTCAATTTATATTGATCGATTATTGTTTCGATATCCATATCCGAGTGATCCCGTTTGTACACCGTGCATAGTCTGATAAGCAAGTTTAAGCACAGTAAGTAGGTGCTGTTTCCTGAAGTTTAAAGTCGTTTAGAGCTCATAGCGTGGCCGTGAATGCCGGTTGAGTGCCTGTGCAAAGGCTACAGATTACAGTATAGTAACCTCGCATAGCACCCCGCATGGTTTCCTTGTGTGCAACAACGTCCATCCGCTAAAGTCTAATATTTTAGTCGACGGAGCTCACGGACGCCCCCACCTACACCCGGACTGCCCGTATATTAGTTGGTAGGTAGGCGTACTACGCGTACTTACTTATATTACTCCGAGGTTCTTCCAGCAGTACATACGCGTCCGAGCCTCTCGGTCCGGGAACACCAACTCCGTGTGGCAATGGGGACCACCAACAAGCTCAGATCATCTTACCTACCTACCAACCCGTAGGATAATACAGTACCGATTGTTGCTATCTGTGAATCCACCTGATGTCTCCTGATGTACACAACTTTTTGAGTAATTTGCCGACGGTAGGATATGCTCGGATATGCGATGGGTTATCCCCAAGGAAGAGGTTTCAAAAGGAGAAAGAAAGAAGAAAGAAAGGAGCGTAAGGAGCAAAGAAAGATGATAAATTCTCACAAAAAGCACATAAAAAGCGTAATAACAATTGCGCGCGCACGATATGGGATAGGAATCATAGGATGCCGTCAGAATGAAAGGAGCAAAGAAAGACGATAAATTCTCACAAAAAGCCGCCCATAAAAAGCGTAACAACAATTGCCTGCGCTTGATATAGCATAGTAGGATGCCGCCGCATTACCCCTGCTCAGCTGCCGTCGCATCAACCACTGGCACTCCAATGACCAGGGCAGGGAATGAAACTGAAATATCGTAGATAAATACTGTTCCTAACAGGGGATACATACAGTAAGTTGAAGGCGACCACAAAGTTGGAATTTATTCGCCAGTACGCCTGTGTACCACTTTTATGACTTCAATGATGTTTTTACGACATGATTCGGATCTTTCGACTCCAATGAATGAAATGGATGTTTATCAGGACGAACCGGGGTTGGTGAGCATGTGTACATGGGTACGTGTATGTACTAGTCCCTGCAGCTAGTACGAGTACGAGTTACGAGTTATGAGTTTGACCATGGGGTTCGAATGCAAGATTGTTTGTTTACAATAATGATGCCTTTTCGTGGATCCACTGTAAGCGAGCGCCCATAAGCCATAAGATTGTAATGGAAAGAGAATCTAGCTAAAGGTTTTAGTTTAGTTAAAGCCCGGGGCCAAGGGTCCACAAATGATTCATAGTACAGTACAGTAAGTAATATATTGTCCTTCAATTCAAACTTTGTCAGTATATGTAGTAGAACCCGAGGTGAAGAAGGGAAACAATAAGGAAAGGAAGGAATATACCGCCGATGGGAGGTTATGGTTGGGAACCCGGTATATACCTCACCAACCAAGATGAAGTAACTTGAGTCCGGTATACAATCCATGCTTTAGGGCTAAACTAGGGGTTCAAGCTGCGGCGCCGGCGTGCGCACCCTGCCAGCAGGGTATAGACATGATAGATAGATCCGATTAAGAAAAGGTTCGAGGGTACCAGCACCCTATGTTCCTACTATCGTCTCGTCTCGTCTTGTCCCCTTATGGCCCGGGAGGAGAAACGCCACCGACGTACTTGAGCATTGACTAGGTATTGGCAGTGCAGTAACGTTGTTTCCACGATGCATGGTGAACGGCGTAAGGAGGTGGCGGTTTGAGTTCAAAACGCAATCGATGGGTTTGGGCATGAGCTTGGTTTGTATGCCATGGCATGTCCCGGTATTGTATTGTAGGTTAGTGGGTAGACCACTGGAATTGAGATTTAGTTGACGATTTGGGGAAGACTGTCAGTGGTACTTAGTATGCAGATGCATATCTGCAACGTTTACTGTAACTTGGAGTCGGAGCCGGAACGATACCCGTACATATTGTAGGACCGATGTCAACGCCACTGGCATACAACGGTCTTGAAGTAAGTTGGGTGACTTGCAATTGAATTGGCCGGCCGTGCTGGGTGGGCTTCTTCTTCTCTTCTTTGTTTACTGGGACGGTCCGAGTGACAAGGAGATAGATAGATTAGGTGGAAGATCGAAATGGCGCAAGCTCGCGACGGCTCCGGGACCGTGATTGCACCGTCTGGGATGCATGAATATACAGGAATATACAGGAACCTTTGTGAGCTAATGGGCAGAAGGCCAGTCAGTCGATAAGTAGGGTACTCGGAAAGGTTTGAATTGGGTGGGTGTATAACATACCGATTACCTCGCAATGCACGCTGCATTGAGTGGTTTCGATGACCCGGATCGAATGGAAAGAAGGACAATAATTCAACCGTCGATTGAATGCAGTTGAAACGGTTTAGCGGGGGTGGAATGTTCCTAATCATTATATCGAAACTTCTTCTCGTTGTCCTCATTGTTTACCAGAACGGTCACAGAATGCGTGAGTTTGCTTTTGGTGGAGCGAGAGGTAAAGAGATCGAAACGCAAGCACCGGCGCCGGCGCCGTGATGGCAGGACCCGCACTGTTAGGGTGTACCTATAGACTGGAACCGGTGCGAGCTATCGTTAGAGGGTGAGGGGGTGATCTTGAGGCAGAATGGGCGAGGAAATGAGCGCACCTCGCACGACACGGTTGAAGGGCGGTCGACTATCAATGGATGCGAACAGCATTGGCAATGACCGCCTAGCGCCCTCGTTGAAACGAGCTGAATGCGTAGAAAGGACACATATAGATAGTGTTCAACGACCGCGAGGATAGGCCGGAAGCCCAGCACTCAATGGGAACGGGAAAGGTTGAGGGGAGCTCGAGATGATGGAAGTTTATTGGACACATAACTTACTTTCGCCTGAGCGGTGGCCCCAAGGGTGGCCCTATCAAGTATCGAGTTTTACTGGCCCGCGCCCGACTGCCAGTGGTGTGGTGAGTGTGCATGCGCCCGTGATCTCGCACCTCCCACGCTGGAAACAGTTTACCTGAAGATCACAATGTAAACTCGTCAAACACACCAGGGCTAATCGATGAAGTGAAAAAAAAGGGAAATAAAGCAAAAGGATTTATAATCCAAGGATCGCACATCGGGCTTACCATCGGGCAGCACCCCCTTGAATTTCGATCGCTGATATACCGGAAGAGAAGGATAGATTGACTTGGGTGTTGACTTTTCTGTGCAGGTGGGGGGTGTCACGGAATTACTGTAAATTGATATTGATATTGCTTACGGTTTATTTGTGAAAGGACATTGACAGGAAGGACCTTGGCGCGAAGTGTAAGCCTAAATTTATTCAGTGAGGTTACGAAAGGTAACGAAACGGCAGCACGGATAGATAAAAATGTGATGGGGTAGATCAGGACGGTGGAACCAGGTGAAGGGGGGACGATTTTGGGGGTTCAAAACCCCCCCATGATTTCTTTTGTGTTACGAATTGGGGGTGTAACAGTATATCGAATCTTTTCGGTAAGTTGAAAGAGGTGCTTTAAGGAACAGAAGTATGTACTTATCGGTGCGTGCCTACGCGTATGGGCGTGTGCGTGTCGAGTACATTCCAGAGGACAGGTGGCCTCGGGCTTTGGATGTATACGAAAAGCCCAGATTCGGTATCGGGTTTAGTGCCAAAGCGAGGGAAAGCAAAGTGCTAGACCGTGTTTGTGCTGAAATCAAATGGCGTTGGATGTGAGACCGGATAGGAAGATTGCCATTCAGAGACCTGTGCTGCGCACTGACTCCACTATCGATGCGGGGATGCTGGAGGCCGGGAGACGTCTGACCAGCGCATGCTCGGTGGCTGGAGAACAACTGAATTGGATATGAAATAGGCAAGGACCACAAAGAGGCGATATAGATTTGAGCATTCAGAAAATCAAGCTTTAGAGTCAAGATGAATCCGTCAGGCTGAGCACGTATACGCAAGCTTGCACGTAAGCTGAATAAGGTTACCATCAAGCAGGTTAACTTAAAAATTGGTTCCGCGGCAGATTCGAATGCCCCTGAAGAGGGCGCCATCGCAGGGTTTGTGGTGCGGGGCGTGGACGAAGTGGCCCAACAGGCCCAGGCTGACCACGCTCTGCAGCCCCAGCCACCCAAATGCGCCATCGCTTGCCGTGGCCAGCCTCCATCACAACTGCTCTGATCGCTTAGCACTGATTCCATTGGAAATTGCTGCTTTTCCCACCACATGCAATGAGCTAAACCCGAATGAGGGACTGCCAGAAACACACCCAAAATCGTGGCAGATCGGGCGAAAGTGGGTGCTGGGGTGCAATTGGAGGGGCACGGCGCAGAATGGGCAGAAAAGCAGGAAAAAGGACGGGAAAAAGAGGGCGAAAGCGGGATCGATATCTAATCGAATACGGAATTTAGGTTGTAAAGTGATTAGAGTTCGGATCTCGATTGGCCGGGGTGCTGGGCGCGTCAGCTGACCTGCAACGGAAATGAAGTATGTTTGGGAAAAAATTGCAACTCGGATTTTAATAGAATATCCAGGGTCCGTTTCTTGTCGCAAAAACATATACACATGCCCGTCCTGGCCTCCTAATCCTGCCTAGCTTATATCTCTTCCTCTCCCCACCGCTGCCTCCATCTCCCCTCTCCTCACCGTCCACCACATCGGCGGGCTCACAATGCAGCAGCCAACCTGCACCAACATCCGCATCCGCTCCACCCATGACGCCCATGTCATTTTTTACGCCGTCCAACGCAAACTCCTCCACATGGTAACCAGGCGACTCGACGCTGACGAGCGTCTCGCTCTCAAAACGGGCTGCGTATATGCTTGGGAAGAGCGCGGCCCCCACACAGAGATCACCGGTCTCGGCATCGAACGCTTCACAGAGGGCAGGAGATGGAGTCCTTCTCGCGTCCGAGACGTAAGTGCCACTGCCCCTTTATCCACACCCAGCACTGATTGCCTCCAGGAGTTTCTCTTCTATTATGAAAAATACTCTCCCCCAGCTGATGCCGCTCAATCTGGGTACGTTTACTTGGTCGTCTTCGTGGTGATCAGGGCTTATTTTTATGCAGCACTGACAGGCAACCTCCTCGCGATTGGGATCCTCTTGTCAAACAAACATACTCTGTCTGGGTAGAAACAGAAAAGGGCCGTCGAAAGTGGCATCTCAGTACGTCCCCACCTTTAATACCGCCCGTTCTCGTCGCTCATCTTGCCCAGCGGCCTACTTCACACAGGCAACAGTCGATCAACTCGGGACCATAGATGACCTTGACGGCGTTCGGGGTCTCATCGTCCCCGACGGCATCTTCAAGAGCACCAGACTTGGCAAAAACCGAGGCAAGACCGATGACCAGCATGCAGGCCGCAACGATTCCTCCAAGTCCGCTACAACCGTTTCCCGGACCTACGCCGCCTTTCCTTCGCCTTATCCAAGCTCATCGCAGGCTGGTTCCCCCTCTGCTTCCCAACCAGTCTCGTTATTCGAACCCTATCAGAAACCAACCTATTCTGGCTATACTCCCACAGAGACACCGTCACCCCATTTCTCCACGACCCCTCCTCTACCCCCTTCTCAACGTTCCTTGCCACCACTTTTGGACCCATATCAGCCAAATTCAGAACGTCACAATCAATCGATCCCATCTCCTTCCCAGACATACTCTGACTACATGAGGCCGACAGTGCCGAACAGAACCCTTGAACCGATATACAACAGTCCACAAGCTCCATCTTCCTATTCAAGTACTTTGCCGGCGGCCAATGAGTCACACTATCATCCTGCAAGTCCGAATTACGCTTCGTCTTATTCTCAGCAGCAATCAGCAAGTGCTTCGTCGTGGTACGCGGCACCTTCACAAAACTACTCCGATCACGCTTCCTCGGCGTCGACAACCCAAGTGTCAGCCACTGCATCTTATGCCACTGGGCATTCCTACCACTCTGTCCCACCCATGTCTTCTCACTCTCTAGCATCCACGAGCAACAATCTACAGGTCTATCCTCCAAGCTCTACTCACCATCAGCAGCAACGACATTACCCTCGACCCCAGTCACCGCATACATCCACCTCCCACACTCACAATAATCGTCTACTACTACACTCCGGGTTACCGCCGGGGTCAACTCTGCCCTCGCTTTCGACTACTTCTCAGGGCAATAGCCCCCCTCTCACGACTAGACGTTCTTCACCGCCTGCTGCCTTCTCATCATCGTCCGCCGATATCCGACGACCTCCACTTCCGTCGATTACTATTCCGAATAATATGGCAGCGTCGTACGAGTTGTCGGCAGTTCAAGAGGTGTTTGATTCGGATAGGAATGGGAGTATTGGCCCATGCAGGGATTTGGCTCCGCTTGCGGCGTTGACGAGGGGTCATCCGTATAGGAGGGATCCGTTGGATGATAAAACGTTGCGGTCCTTTCAGCGTCCATCATGATTTATGGTGAACGGAACGGTTTATAATTCAACGTTCTGGGTGTTCTCCGGATGAACATCACACGACAGTCATTGCATCGCAATATTTTTGGGGGGTCACTCCCCCCCTTTTTTGGAGAGATTGGCGAGGTGTTGGTGTTGGAAGATTGAAGGGGCTGTATATGCATGCTCTATCTCTATCTTTGGATTGATAAGACACGGTCGAGGCTTTTTGGGTGTGGTGGTAGTGGCCGGTCGTTTTGGGCATGTGGACCGTGGACCGTGGTGCGGTTGATCGGGGAACAAGTCGAAGCGTCTCTGATGGATTGGATGGTCAACTTGGGTTGTATTTTTCCACCCGAAGGAAGGAAGGAGGGGTAAAAGGAGCCGACGAAGAAGACGAAGAATGCTGCTACGAACTGCGACTACTATTATGGCGATATGGGATGAAGTCGGTGATTGAGTTGGGTTGGGGTGGAATATGATACTCTGCACCGCGCCATGCACCATTTTTTTTTGGCGGTGACGGCGAAGGAAGAAGGAGAGACACGATGAAGCTCCCTACACCTCATCCCCGCCCCCCTCGTTCGTTTCGTTTCCACATCGGAACTCAAATCCTTCGGCGATTCGATTCGGTTTTTCGGACCGCGTCGATAGTCGATATCGCGGTTCGAACGATATGCGCCGAGTTGGTGGTCCTACCAATACTGTTGGGGTGTGCATGGGTGCTCCAACAGTGACAATGTTCGGAGACATTCCAACAGAAGAGCAATCATCGCGGTTTGACCGTTGACGGTGACAGGAATTTAAAAGATCAACGTCTTGATCTCCATTTGGGTTTTTTGTTTCGATTTTTTTTTTTTTTGCAAATTGGGTGCCTTGTTTTCATGCTTCGCGGCTGACGGTTTGTTCATGCCACGGTGGCGGTGACTTGTGTTTAAAAGTTTTTGGGGAGGATGTCGACGGGCCGTCTGAGCCGTTGTGTCGGGCCTCCTTCCCTTCGCATTCAGTTCCTTGTCAGACCTTCCCCCTCCTTCGTCACATTCGAATCCTCCTTGTCAAGCGGTTTCACCGTTTCAGCGCAGGCTTGGCTCTTCGCTTGTGCTGCCAGTGCTAGACAGCCTATCTGGCCCTGCGAAGGACACGGAGAAGTGGAACTCGCGCTTCTTTGTGTCCCTTCGTTTCTTGGTCTAAAGATTCAAGATGTGGATACAAGTCTCGTCCCCTGGTTTGAAGATATGGACGAAGGTCTCGTTCCCTCTGGACTTTCGTTTTGTCCTCAGGGCGATCTTTGCGGGGGGCCGATCATACGTCTCTGGCCCAGCCTCAATCCGAAGATCTCGTTGGGGTTTCGTAGTCCTTGACATATAGGGGATTATCTCACTTGGGGTCGACCAACATCAATGTCATCGATGTCAAGAATACCGCAGGATTGGCTCTGCATATGCATATCGGGGCCGCGTCCATCACTGCACCAGTGTCGCGTCAAAGTGCGGAGCCATGTCCTATGTCGCGTCAAATTGCGGGGCCAGTCCTGTGTCGCGTCCTAGTGCGGTGAAGTGGTGGCTATCGGAGAGGTCGTATGCTCTCCCGACCCTACCCCACTTTCGAGTCCTTTGGCAAATTGACTTTGACTTCTCGTGTGGATCCGTCCGTGATCATGACCTCGGGCCTTCAGGTTCAATAAACGCCGATCCAGGTGGAATAGCGACGTCAAAAAAAAGCGGACGACAATCACCAAAACGCCAAAGCGGCAAAGCGGCAAAAATGGTAACAGCCACCAAAACCCACAGCTATATCCAGCCTGACTTGACTTGGAATGTCATGATCGTTCAAGGTCAAGTCCGTTATCCGCATCTGGATGCAACCCACGTTTATTGGCGAGTCCTTGGCTTCTGCCGTTGGGTTGTGGTCCGCTTTCTGTTTTTCTTACTCCTTTGTTTTACTTGTCTCGTCTTGCCCGAGGCGTTCTGGTGGTCCCTTGAACTTCCCCATCTTCTTGCCTACCCTTTCCTCCCCTTTCCCTAGCCCCTTCTGATCAATGATCTCCCTCTTTCCGTATGCATGCCATCTCCGTCTCCCCCGCTCGCTCCCAATCCTGTGTCCCCAATCTGCATTTCATCACATCGCAGAATTTTCCCCTCAACGAATCCATGGTTCCATTGACAATAACAAAATGTTCCCCCCACCTCGATTTTTCCTTGCCTTGTTTTCCTTTTTACTTTCCGTTTTTCTCTCCTTTCTCGTACTCTACAATCATCAAGGTTCATACACGAGCAACCTCATTTCGAATTAACTGTATCCATAGCTATCTCTCTCTCTCTCTCATTGACACATTTTCCCTGGCCTCTCGTCTCAGATTCTTCATTCCTTCCCTAATTTTATCTGTTCGTTCTTCCTCTCGGACCTTTTTTTGTCTTTTTACGGAATCTTTTTCTTCTCTTACAAAGTTCCCTTGTGCCTCCGCTGGAGAGCCTCGAGAGGCCGGTTGTGTTTAGTCTATGATCGGCCTCGACCCGACCTCGACCTCAGTGTTCGGTTTCGGTTGTTTTTTCTTCTTTCTTTCTGGGTCTCGTTCTTCCTTTTTGTGTTTTTACATACGTACAATGATTTGGTGCACATACCCCGTTCCCTCGATTTCCTGTTCTGTCCTGTTCTGTTCGAATGATACATACATACGTTCATGCACGTTTCCCCTTCCTTTGTTTCCCCCTCATTTCGTTCATTCCGTTTGTTCTTGGAACTCTTGACTTGTTTTTCCTTCATTCCTCCTTCGTCTCTCCCACGTCCCACGTACACGCATAGGCATTCTTTGAAGCATCTCTTCATCTTCTCATCTTAATTCTCCTCAAGTTCTCAGCATCGTTTCTAGTTTTAGGTTCTTCTTTTGGGCTCTAGATTTATTTATTTCTTCGAAAATGTTTCCTTTCTGCCCTTGATGGGAATGCAGTGTGTGGTCGATCCCATACAATTATTTCTCTCTCTCAGATCTCAACGGGGTTTCCTCGTCTAGGTTTCTTCCCAGGTCTTGAGCACTCAAATGTGTCGTCCTCTTTCGTTCCGTTCTTGAAAGGCTTCTACAGATACAATTTTAATACTTCGTGTTATGGCTTCGCTGTCATTATCTTATTCTTCTATTCAATTCGTTTTTTTGGACCATTCAGTTCAACGAAGTGCACGCTAGCAAGCTGTGTTCGATAGCTTATGATTCTTTTTTTTTGGAACGAAATCTTTCAGGAGTTTTGTGCAGGGCACGCCTCCGATGAAGGTTGTATATGCTATATGTGGTCATCCTCCTCGGGCCTCTTCCCCACTCCACGGAATACGTATACATATAAGTAATGCAATACACGGATTTACAACACTGTCAGGTACCGGTACCACAGATAAAGAGGAAGAACGAGAGATAAGGCCATAAGTCAGCTAGAAGAATTATTCTCCGAGTCGTTCGGCTCGGCTAGCCAGCGCGCGCATTCTAATTTTTGGATCTTAGTCCTTACTTCCGTACAATCGATGTATCAATTATGGCAAATTCAATTATCTATCTTACGAGAAGTTATGCAAGGCGGAAATACCTCAACCCGGCGAGCGGTGTTCTCGCAATTGCCTCCGTGTTCTAACTTCGATGACCCGTCACCGAGTCAGGCAAAACATGGAGGATTTTCGGCTAAAGGTTAATCGGGGGAATATGATCGTCGTTCAGCACTTTGCTGGCCTGGGGCCATGGTGGAAGTACTAGTGTGTTTTACGTGGTTTCGAATGTTGGGTAGGTATTGTACTGTAGTGTACGTACGATATATCGTGCACGAGACGGAGAATGAAGAGAAGCGTCGCGGCATGGATATCGACTCCGCGACACGTAAGGGAAGATCTATGTATGCGTGTTCAAGCTGGCGGACCGTACGGGTTCAACGTTCATGTTTTGTGTGGACAAATTCCCCGCGTTGCGAATTGCAATTCCGTTTCTGTTCGCCGTAGTGTGAAACGGCTGGCCTCCCCAGTTCGGTACACATTCGTGCACTAGGGTCTGGTGGGAGAGTTCTCGAGAATCGATGAGCGTGGCAGAGATCGTGTAGGCGCACAGTTAGTCGAAGTAAAAGTGTCTCTTCCGTCACCATAAAGAAATAATATATACAGTTGAAGGTGAAGGAGAAAACCTGAAATCCATTTGCTATAAGCACTCTCAAGAGCGTAGCAAGGGGAGGGAAACGAGAAATGCAGTCCGTAGAAAAACCTGGGATGGTGGTGGGCTAGGAAAGAGACGAAGACAAGACCAAATGTAAGCTGTTTATGTGATCAGTATGAGGTGGGTGGAAGTAGAATGGTCATTTAGGTGTAGGTGAATGTGTGATTATTGGTTTGTATGCGATGATGAGAGTGTAAAACATGATATAGAGGATAGGAATGCATCTTGAAAACGCGCTAAGACGCGAGATATTACAATATAGTGGAGGTTGAACACCGTGAAAACGGCAATGGGTATGCACGGATAGAGTGCGACGACAAATTACCACTCGAACTCCCTGGAGATTATAATGGTCTTTAATCTAAACGGCGGAGTGATAAGACCAACATGACACGTACCCTGTGCATTTGGCAAAGAGGTAGTCCCGACCGTTAACGTGGATCATACCATCTTTCAAAACACACTTCCACTTATTTTTAACCCGTGCAACCTGTATGAAATGAAGAGTGTGAAGAAATGGTAATGACCGTCATTGAAGGAAGAACGGACCTTGTCATAAGTGCAAAACACAATATCAGTTTCGCCAGCACCCCCTTCTTCTGCCTCTTCTTCATCCCCGGTGTCTGAATCATCAAGGTCACTGTTTATTGCCTCGGAGTCGTCTTGAGTAGCGGCTCTTGATGTTGATGCCGAGGGTTGAGGTAGCGAAGGGTGAGAGGGCCTCGGAGCAAAGCTTTGAGAAGGAGGCGGAGAAGGAGTATCTTCGTCCCCAGATGACTCCGACGGTCCGTCTGCCTGTGGTATTCTATTCTGTTGCTGAGAAGCTGGTTGTGCGGCAGCAGGGGCAGATTGCTGGGGCTGAGCTGACATTGTTTGAGGTGTGAAAGGTCGAGCAGCTTGTTGTGCAACGGGTACAGGGGCAGGCGGCCGAGAAAACGAGATGACGCCCGTTTGACCGCCTGGGTGTGGGGGTGCGGGGCGAGTACCATTAATAGCTGGGCCTGGTAAAGGGGGCGCCACATATTGAACTCCAGCGAGCATGAATCTACTGTCGACCGGCTCAGCTTTAACGCCTGGCGCAGTGGCCTGCATGGGGTAACCAGCGTGAGGCGGAGGGTAATGCGGTTGCATTATGTGAATGGGGTGTGCTTGGTACGGGTGATGATGCTGCTGTGGCATGTGTGCAGGAGGTGCAGTAGGTTGTGGCGCATGTACTTCGAATTCAGCCACATGAGATGCAATCACTTTGCTCTCCCATTTCTGTTCGTATGAAAGTGTACCAAGCAAGCCTTCTGTTAGCACGGATAGGTACCGCAAGTGAAATGCTTACATGCTGAAGCTCAGCTAAAACATCTTCAGCCACGCCATATTCGTCGAATTCAGGCTTAATGGCCGCAATAACGTCGTCAATGACGGCCCGGTAGGTTTGTGGCTCAACGAGACAACCAATTTCACGTTAAAAACAGGTGTACTACTGCCAACATAAGATTGGTTGAGCAGCTCACCACTATCTTATTCGACATAGTCGACCAGGAGCGGAACTTCGTCGACGACGTTGAGGCCACGGGGCGACGGAGAAGATGGTGGGAAGCGGAAGAGGGCCCTTTTATACATCATGCGCATTCCAGCAAAGCCAGGATAATTCAAACTCCGCCATATGACCCTCTGCTCATTTCCCACGCACAGACCGATATTGGCAGTGCTTCAATGGCGTCCGGGCGTGGTGAGTGTGGAGAAAGACGCGCAATGGAACCCTGAACATCATGTTCTGCGCCAATGCGTCATGGGTGGAAACACGCGAGTGCCACCATCGGAATCATAGCCTGGACTTAGAACCATTTTGGAAATGGTCCATTGTTATCTCACCACAAGTTCACCATGTTGCTTGCGCGTTGCGCATTGTGCAGGGTTTGGAGGCCTTTGGAGTATTTATACCTGCCTGAAAGCTGTTGGAAGGGTCAGAATTCGACCCCTCCCACTCATAGCCAATGCCTTTCCTCACATCGTCCGAGCCCTCCTCGACAAAGCAGAAGCCTAACTCCAAGGCTCAGCCTAAAAAGAAGGCTAACTCCCCAACGACCACATCTCCTGGGTTCTCTTTCATGCGTCGTTCCCCATCGCCTACTTCACGTGCACCCCCTCCTCCTAGCCCATCCACTCCCACTTCGCTCGGTGTGAGCTTCCTCAACAGGATCAGCCGCATGAGTTCGTCGAGTTCATCCTCCTCCGATTCCAAGGCCCCATCACCGTCCAACAACTCCCAATCGCCTGGACTCGCTCGTAGCATCAGCACCAAAGCCGGTGCTCTCTTTAATCGGCTAGGCAATGATTCTTCTGTCTCTTCTGCGCGCCAGAAGGTGATCGATGCCGAAGTCGCTGAGCGCCAGGCAGATCAAGCCCTTGAGCAGGCCCGACAGAGGGTTAAGGCTGCTCGAGATCAAGTCAAGGTATTGGAACATGAGGCCCATGAAGCGTAAGTTTCCTTTGATTCTGGCGATAACAGATGTGCTGATCACCTCTTCCTTAGTGCTAGACGCGCAGCGGCTAAGCAAGAGGAGATGCAGCGCGTCATCAAGAGTGCCAAGAACCTAGGCCGTCATGGTTAATGAACTAACACGACTCCCTAATGCCCATGCCCACGCAGATACCCCTACCTATTGTTCTATTTCTTGATTGTAGTATGCATTCCGAGCTTGTACTGTATGACTTGTATCTCACCCCTTTGTGCTACGCGCGTTTCCTGTATACCAGTACACCAGATTAATGTCGTGTTGTGATGAATGAGATAGTGACACAAATACAGCATTTATTAATACCCCTTACGATCCTCAGAAGTACGCCCCTGCACCTGCATAGTTCCTGGGTGTTTCTGGGGTGGATGCGTTATCAGTTTGAGGACGAGACACATTTTCATTTTGCTCGCTTGGATCTTCTTCCTGCATTCGCAGGTAAGCCAGCGAACCCGGTCCAAAAAGCGGCAAGGCGGATGTAAATGGCTTTGCCTGTATCGCCAATACGCCAGCGGGTATGCGTGCCTGTAAATCCGATTGAGGAGGCACTGGTTGGTAGTGCAACTTCGGGAAATGGGAATGAATCGCGTCAATACAGCTTATCTGACATAAAATGAAGGAAACACAGCCTACCGTATCATTCACTTTGCGATAGTGTTTGTAAAACACGTTGACGCTGTCCAGCTGTTCAGCGATTTTCTCCTTTCGTAAACCCCTCTTCTCCTTGTCTTCTTTACTGAGTCCGATACCTTTTCCACTATCCCTGAGCTCTTCCAGACCCTTCTTCGCCCATGCTAGAAATGCAACAGCTTCACCGCCTTGATTAGTGCCACCGTTTTCGCCTGCATCAACGCCTAGCCATTTGTGAGCCAGGGCAGCGTGAAGGGCAGCTTGATCGGCCAAGTACCCGCGAAGATCTGCTGACACCTCTCCATTGTTCTTCGATGGTAGCGTGCTCTTTCCTGTAGTAATACTTTTGACCAGAGATCTCGCAGATGAATACAGAGATGCACATTCCAAGTGCAGCTTTGCGATCAGCGCAGGAGACGGATGTGATTTGGGTAATGGAGGACCCGGCGTAACATTGCTATCATACGCAGCTTTCGAGAGTAATTTGCGTATTGCAAGTGTCTGCGCCTCTGCTAGGGACATCCTGTCAAGGAAAAAAGGAGCCGATCCACCGATCAACAGTCAATAAGCGGTGCTGAAGGTTCCATTCACTGACTTTGCAAGGGCACTGTTGACTTCTCGACTCAACTCAGGTGGCTTTGACAGCCCCAAAGTGCCACCACCACGATTGGTTTCCCATTCCGGCAGAAGGGTATCAGCGACGAAGGAAAAAATCCCACCAGCAGTGCGAAGCCAATCCACAGCAACATTCAAACTCTCATCCTTCCGCTTGCGTTCCGCGTCGGAGATTGCGCGGTCGAATTCATATGAACCAAGGGAAAGGACAGTCACTCGAGCGAGATTAGCGGTTGCAAAAGCGCGAGTTAATAGAGTGAACGCATAATCCGCGTGTAGCGAAGGTAGCGAAAGCCGCGGGGAATTGTGAAGGAAATTCGCGGAGAGTGTTGTTCGCCACGAGAAGGCTAAAGTCCTCGAAGAGTCAGGCATGAGATGCCAGGGTTCAATGAATTCATAAACAACGGACTTGGTTCTGCTTTGAGCCCGATTTCGTCATGTGCGATGCAAGCCATTATCCCCCTTAGATGGGGCAAGTATTCATCTAGAACCTGTCCAAAACACGTTTGGTTGACAATGTGCTGTGCCAGAGTAGGCCACACACCTTTATGAGTGCCAGAAAGTCTTTCTCCCCATGATCGGCTCGTTTGCTCTCCTTCAATAATCCTTTGAGATTTGCTCGTGCCTGCGTCGCCTCGGGGATTTGATTGGTATATCGCTTCTTTATGCTTTGATCCACGCAAAAATCAGCGAAAGATATGGTGCCAGTAGTGGGAAGCTCGTAGAGGTACATGGTGAAGGTATGTCAAGGCAGTGCGACATCCTGATGAATTGGTCCAAAGATAGAACTACTACCCCTTTTGTCGAGTCTTCTCCATAAATAATTCAAGCTCAGCTTCGAGCACAAAATCATGAATGCAGATCCCCAGAAGAAATTAGGGTTTTAGTGGGTATTATCAAAAAGAATTATTGGTACTGAAGGTCCGAACGCCCAGATGTACAAGTTGATACAATATGCTTCAATCAATGCCAATGCAACGGTCGTCTGTATTTTGCAGGCGGGCAAGCCGTTCATCCGTTCAGAATTAAGAAGGCGGACTTGAATGGGCTCAGTTCCAAGCTCCCGTCATTGGAAATGTACTTACACTGGTGGAATACTAGTTTCTGGGCCTTGTGTGCGGAGGTCAGTATTGTGTCATCAGAACATTGAAACCGAGACATACCTGGTTGAGTAGCAAGACACGGGAATGGTTTAGACTTGCACTATGAGAGCAAATCAAAACCTGAATATATACAGCAGGTCATGTTTCCACTTACTGAGGCTTCGACGTCATGCATGCTCTTTCCGGCAGGAAGGAGAGGGTTACCAACTTTAGTATTTTTTGGGACTGGGATAACCTCGGAGCAGTCGATGAGCCTCTTCCTGTTCTGGCCGAGAGTCGCGAGTTTGGACATCGCTGCCCTGAATCGCGAGACCATCAGGTCGTGGTCAGCTGCGTCGCTCAAAGTTAGCCCTTTGCTAGGATCGAAAGAGGGTACGCCCTACTGATGAAAGCCTGCCACTCGCAAGCAGTCCTATGCTTTCATAAGGCCCAGCTATCAGACACCCGAAACTGACATGCGTACCTTGGATCACGAGCAAGTGCAAAATCCGATTGTAATCGGAATTCACCCTGCAGAGGTGACTTTACTTCGCCTGGATGGAGACTAGCTCCAGGTATCACAGTTCCTTTGAGCAAAGTCTAAATAAAGTTTTAACGAAATCCCTATGCCAGGCAACGGAACTGACTTCGAGGAAGAAATTGGCATCAAATGTTGAGGGTGTAGAATCGAATGGAGACCCCTATGTCAACACGTCAAGCTGACAGCAAACAAGCAAGCGTTGGAATATCGTACGTGAATAGATGGATCAATATGATCTTGAGCGGCAACCGAATGGGACGCCAAAAGGTCGACGATCTCGTAGGGAGAAAATCCAGCATCGCCCATACGAGCAATGATAGCGTCAACAGAATCCGTAGGTTCTGGGATCAAATGATCAGGAGATACTCGTGAATGATTGCTACGACCAGCCAAGAATTCAAGGCGTGGACCACCAGCACAGTTCGAAACGCCAACGGCTCCTGCAAACTGGATACTGTTGGCGAGAGTCAACCGCAAATTCACCAGCAAAGTTGTTATATACCCACAAATCTCCAAATGAAACATAGTGGCGAATCGCAATTGGGCGTTGTAATTCTATTATCTCGTCCACGCCGTCGTTGGCGCCTTATTGAGGGAATCAACATAATCCAATGTTCAGGAGTAACATCGAGGACCCACTGTATTTTGTTTCAATCTGTGAGAAGGCCATGATTGAGCCGTCTGGGTGTGTGATATTTAGGGGCATATCTTTGGAACTCGATAAACACCTACCAGCACCACCCCCACTAAAGGACGGTTAAGTTTACCTGCTTTAACAGACGAAGAAAGAAGCGCACCCAAATTTATTTTGATGCTGCAAGGCGGGAGAGAATCCAATCGCATCATGGAATGTTAGCTAAGGATGTGGCTGCTTCAGCCCATGTTGGTGACCTGACGGCAATAGACCCACTCGTAATGACTTGAATGTTTACATGCATCAGGCCATATAATCGTATAAGGAGGATCCTCGTACCTCGTGAACCTCTTCGCCTACCGAGATAAATCGTGAGAGGGTATTTTCATACAACTTACATAGGAGTGCGTACCACACTGTCCGCGATCAAATCTATCGTAGGGGTTAGCGAATAGATAAGGAATAAGCAGGCTCAATTGCTCACAGTCCTGCTTGGATATCGTCTAAAACATCAAACCAAACACAACACTTGGAGGAAATTAGCAGAAAAAAGCAGAGAACACGCAGTACGCACTTGTGAATGAGTCGCCGTGCGGCCCTTGCTACACTTGGCAGGTTTCTGTTGAAAGACGCCTGCGGAAACCGAAGAAGATAGCAGAAATAAAGGGATGAGTTGCCTGAACTGCATCGGTTAGAGAGAGGATTGGACGATTATGCGCCAACAAGCTCAGGCGATCCGCTGCTTATAAGTGGCCGTGGTCTCCCCGATTCCGAGGATACCACTGCACAAGACGATGATTGAAAGGGGGGCCCTCGGTTCGACGTCCCATCAGTTCAATATAACGAATCGACGTCGACGGCGGGTGCAGAATAAACTGATATTCTCATCGGGTGCTCACCATGGTCGTCGGGAATTTGATCTACTATGATTGCGGACTTCGCGGGAGAAGCGACAGAGGATTGACAATACCATGGATATGACTGGAAGTCAACGGGACTCGTTTGAACCCGTCTGAGCCACAAAGCGTGATAGAATAAGTCGAAGGCCTCCCCTATCGAAGATGAGGGACAATGGCAACATGACTGTCGGTCATATCAACGACTGGTCAGTGGTCCTCGTTACCAAATCAAGTCCGGATTAATAATAGGGGTAAAGACGATCCGCAGTGGCCGGCGAAATCCTGGTCATCTTACTTCATCCTAGTATCAAGTTTAGCAGTACTAATTTATAAAGAAACCTGATACATTCGCTGTGGGCTGAAAGAGGAGCTGTAGGTTGATTTTGGCATGTATGCAGCCATCACGAGAGTGAGACAATGGACTTGTAATTCCTTCAATTAGTTCAGGGGTTTGGTAAGACTCGGAAGACGTCGCACCTTTTCATCTCCGGGTTTAGCGCCCTCTGATCGCGAGCGGAAGTTTCCATAAGGTGCCCCGCTCCAACTCGACAGCGCTAATATGGGTACCATGCGGAGTCACGGTTGCGGTGCCATGATTCTTGGAAGCAAATCTTCAAATCCACCTGCCAGTGCTTGTTGCGGGTCGCGCGATGACCAAGCGCTCAGCAACGGTGGTTGTATTGCTTTCCAGCTCGCACGCCTATCAAACAAACCTGGTGGCAATGAAGTGCTTGCCCTACCATTCAAGATCGGAGTCTATTCCAAATCTTGGGTGTCGATACCCAAAATGTATCGAGATGAACCTAAGTCTTGGTCGAGATCTCGAGGGCCACAACCTTCCAACAACCTTCTACGATGTCGTCACCCGAGGTGCCAATCAGTTTATCAGTTTCTGATTGTTTCGAGATGACAGCCCGTGCTCCTCGATTTCAGGTGCTGAGAAGGCGCTTCTCTAGCTATGTCCCCAACCGCGCGTCAGTATCTGTGCTCAGAATTGCGAGGACGATGGAAAAGATGCTGGGCTATGAAGGCTGGTGTTCGGGGTGTAAAACCTCCGAGCAAGTTGGTTGCTTGTGTGCTACCATGGTACCGGAACTGGTTGCGACCCATCCTTGCAAGAATACAGACCAGGTTCAGGCATACTGTATACACCCCGTTGTTCGCATGACAATGTCAGAACTGTCAGTTAGGGTTATTGAATGGTGATGGGACGGCTCCTGGCCTGATGCGAGGATATGATCCTTTACTTTCGCCGTCGAGTGCTGCGGCGTGAGAGGCGGGATGGTCGACTGGATCGTGTGTGGATGGATCATGATGCCACTCTGGGAATTGGACCCCTACACCCACCTACTAACCGTACCTTCAGCGGCGATGGCGAATATATCGCCTGGTACGTGTTAGGATCACCGCTTCTCACGAATTCGGGAGCTGAAACAAGCCAACTGATTACTTATCTCTTTCCCAATTTCTAGTTCTGGGAGGCTATTTGGGGTAGGATGATCGATAATCTTTTGTTGAGTCCGCATCTCAGGCCTCCTGGTTCGTGTCCACAGAATCTACACTTGGATGTGAATATTTTCGTAAGCAAAGTATGCCACAAGGTCGGACGGCCAAGAGGAACAAGATTGGCCTAGGACACAAATGTCAGTCGGGTCACGTAATGACCTTGAAGACACCGTCTGTAACGTACATGGAACGTGCCGAATCAATTGTACTTGGCTTGGTGTCAAAGCCAGTTCCTTTGTTGCCCTTGTTGAATTGTACGGAAGACATTGATTTTGGTCATGTCGAAGGGTCAAACTGCAGGTTTACCCGCTCGGATAGGGTGGTCTACAGAGTCTATACAGTTCTTCGTTTCCGAACGCCACCAGGTAATGCGAGTCCATTGGATATATGCATGCGGAGGTGTCTCGTGCCCAGGTACTCGCCATGGCTGGATGAACCTGCCTGACCCGTTCTAAGGAGGGAACGGAACCGTCTGGAACACGCGTGGTCGAAACGTAATTCATTCTCTATACTTCCCTTGCACCTGGGGTTCATCTGCCAATAGCAGCGATCGTAGAATTACGTAGCAGCCAGCGAAGACTCTCGTGTCCTACGTAGTGCGCAGGCCCTATGACGATGGGTCAGCAGATGCAACACATCTGTGAAGAAAAATCTTAGAGAAACGTGGGTATATGCGTGGGCAGATAGTGACCAACCACTACCGATGGCCGGGGCCCACTCCACAAAACGGTGCCAAAAGCGTAAATATGGTCATGGGTGGTGAGGCAACTGGGACCTGATGTTTTTCCTGAGAGGTGGGAATTGGGTCAGTCAAGGGTAGTGAGCATTGATTAAACATACAACGGCACCATGAGGCGCAATCGATATCCCTTCACGGCGAAAACGACGCTAAATCGAGTGAGTGTGATAATCTTTCAGGCCAAGGGAACAGAGCCTCACCATTCCCAGAGTCCTGGGCACCTGAAACTTCAGGCTGGCTTCAATACACTATCCTGAGCTACTACTCGGTGATACCGAATGTTCCAGTTACCTCTTGCAAGTGATTGATCGACCCTGTGGTAAAGTGAATCCAGGTGACTTTGTGGAAAGCTGATGTTAGCGGCGCAACGCAGCCAGCCCAAATTCGTGGATATGTTTTCCGTTAGGAGCCGCCCGTCACGACTGAGGAACGGGGACGATCGTGCAACACCAGGTCAACATATCCTGTGCCACGCAGGGTTGGGAACTAGGGGTTCGAACGAATCTACCAGTCGTGGCGACATAGTGGCCGTTGTCGTGGTCTGCAGTGGCGGCGGCGATATTGGACCTGGAACCAATAGTGGCGTTGTTCCCTTCTCGTGGAGGATCTGAGGAGACGATGCATTCATTTGAACCACCAGATAGACTGGGACCAGAATGGACGGCAGGGTCAGCACTGTCCCCGTAGTAGCATTACTGTAGAATTCAAAGTGGGGAGTAGATATGACCTGAATCGGCTGGAGGATAACGCGGGTTTTAGTGGATATGTTGTAGGTCTAATCCAGGTGAGGAGTTCTGCGATCGCGAAGAAAAGGTGCTTTGATAGATGGTGCTTACCATGTTTCGTCTACAAAGCCGAGAGCAGCTTCTTGAAGGGGTGACCATATGTCGCAAGAGACTCGGAGGTCGATGGTTGAGGTCGTTGGGAATATCCAGCAAGTTGGCAACTCATTGGGCGTGGTCGAACAGGACGTTTCCTTTATGGACCAATTGGAGCACTTGTTTGGCAACACTTGCCGATGCTAATATTTACCCTCGCTTGCCAGCGCCAAAGTGCCAGTTCGCGGTTGATTGGGTTGTGGATGCACCAAGTCGAGTTAGAGCTGGGCCCCCTTGGCTAGAAAGCACTCGAAACCCCAAAACCCAACTACGCTCTCACGCACGGTGAGCATGGAATTATTTACTTACCTTCCGCTGCTGAAATTCCGTTGAAATCCAGACCGCGTGAGACGAACGTGTCTTGCTTGGACACCGGAATGCCGAAACCTTGCAGGAATGTGAGTACGGATAACTGATTATCTGGGCCACGATTGCCTATTCAACCACCCACCTTGCTTGTTTTTTCGAGCTCTCAGTTTTTCCTGGAACATCGAGGGCGCACGCAAACCTCTTACGCAACGACCCCCACCGATTGGGTATGGTCGTTGCAAGCACGAAACGTAACAAATACCTGCATAGAGCAACGGCGTTCCCCGTACTGGTCGTATGACCTATCGGGATGTTATCTCCATCGTCCTTGAATCCTCGAGGTGATTCCAGTTACTCCGAGGTGTGGCCTCACCCTTTCCTCTGGAATCTAAACATGCGAACCTAAGTTGTCTTTCCAACAAATACGTCTCTTCATTTTTATGCAGCATACTCAATTCACAGGCTACATCACCTACGCGTCATATCCTGCCATGAGGTTTCCTTCATTTTGCCACTAACCTCTCGTTCCGTCCTCGCCACCCTCAATCACTGTTCATTTTACGTCGGTACGTGCGATCTATCGCGTTTTTCGCACTTAGGCCTTTCAAATGGTCATCAGCCCTTTTTTCACCGATGTACTTACCGTTCCAGTCATGTTTTTTTTTCTCAAACCAAACAGGTTTACCCCACCTTCTACGTTTGGCACCGTCAAACCCACACTGACACGGCCGGCACGTCTATTATGCCACTACGCCCTCATTTGCCATCCCCCCCAGATCCATGACATTTGAAATTTTTTACAACCCGATCCATTGGATGTCGCGTGACATTTAGTGAATCTGGTGAAGTAGATCACGATAGCATGGAAAACGACACGAATGCGGGGAAGACAGCTAGTCAGGCGTTCTGACCCCTCCATCCGTCAAAGCACAAAAACATAAAGACACGCCACTCACCGATCTCATCGGTTATGAAAGCGTACTTACAGTACACCCTGCATAAGGCAACACAACTCAAACTGAGAAAAAAGCGAACGATTCGTCGGCGGGGATATGACAATCTCCCCCTTTCTCTCTGTTCTCCGTTCCTTCTCCCCCCCTTCATAATTCCATCTCTGGATACTGAATATCGAATGTCCACTGTCCAGCGCTTCTCTTAATGGAGATTCCACCAAGAGATGGGCGTGAATGCACGACATCATTGAATTGATTTAATCCCTTCGTCGACGAGTCACCCCCTCTCCTACAGCGTCACACTGTGGGCAAGTGCGTATATGAACTGTTACCTTATCCCCATCCCGACGCGACAGCAAGCAGGAACAGTTTTCCAGGTCGTCACTTCTCCAGTTTGGGTGATATTTTAATTACAGCGTGATAAGGTGACTTTATTGCCTCTATGCGCTAAATATCTTAGTTTAAATCCTTAACTTTGGGCGCCGTTGCAATGTCCGCAGCGGCGCCATGTCCATCGTGCACAGGTGCATATGAATCTTAAAGATAAATCTAAACTCGCCTGCCTAATACTTAGTATATAGCCCCCCTTGATGCGCACTAGCGCCGTCGGTCTTCAAAGTTATAAGCACACTGAGCATCCCATAAGCCATATAACAACCAGCGTTGGACAGCCCGACATACCGCACTTCTCGTCACAATTGTCAGATGTGCAGAGATCTCAGCGAACAACGGGCATCGCCCAAATGAAGCTGCTTGTCGTCCCTAGACAGTCCGCTGGCCCTTGAAGATCAAGGTCACCGCCGGTGATCTGCGTTGATCACAATAAAGTACCCCGTACCTGGGTCTCGGAACACCGCGTCACGGAGACAGCAAGGATGGAAGAAGTCAGGAGAGGAGAGAAGGACTCGCCACTCTTCCTTCATACCTACCAGCCCAACCAACACAACCTCACATCGATCCAAACGCTTCTCGTAAACGATAAATGGAGAGTTCCATGACGACCTCGATTGTGATTGGAAAAACCGGTAAAATACACAGAAAAAGGAAAGAAGACTTGACAAATAGTTGGGATAGTTCACAATGTTGCAATGCATTAATGACGAAATGGTCCATGTTAAGTTAAGAGAATGAAGGTGCGCTTCTTGATACAATGATTAAAGCTTCTGGTTTACTTCCGCCGGCGTCTGCAGGTTCGGTTAACATTCAGCCAAAAGATATCAAAGAAGTGGCAAAACCATACTTCCTTGGGCCCCTGTGAAGGACCATCCATCACCACCTTGACAGGTTCTAGTCCACCCTCTTTAGGGGGAGGAGGTTCGTCATCGTACGCCCAAAGGACACCTTCCCCGTCCAACAGGTCAATCCCTTGCTTCTCGAACCTCTCCGTCCACCAGATGAATACTTCTCTATTCAAGGGGTCCGAATTGGAATCGACAAGGAACCCAATGGTCTTCACGACTTCGAGATTTGGGAACCTATCCAGGTTGATATCCGTCAATTGATCTCGTGTTTGTGGGGACTTGTCTGGGAACAGGCCATGAATACCACGTAAGCCAATGCGACGCATATTGGGATGGATAAATTCCGTCAAACGAGGTGAAGTGATTGGGTAGATGAAAGTGGTAAGATTTGGACAACGATTTGATTCAAGGAAAAGGTGAGGTTGGATGTGTGGTGCTGTACGTCTGACATCTGACGAGTCTGGATCTGGTTCAGAATCCAGAGCTGGTGACGTGAGATCCACCTCTTGAAGACTTGGCCCGTGTTTGTTAAGAAATTCGACAATGACAGCATCAGCTACCCCAGGAGCCGGTCCAGCTCTCAAGCTAAGGTGCCGAAGTGCTGGAAGGTGAAGGCAGGTGGCTGCAATGATGCTACTTGGGGTTGTCGATATAATCAGATCCCTGACGTAAGGCAGGGTGAAGGTACGAGGATGCTCTGGCATATACGAGGTTACGCTGGACCCCTTAAAAAAACGTAAATCAAGGAGAGTGAGAGATTGAAAAGATGCAAAAAAGCGAAGGGAAGTGATTGTGTTATCTGGCTCTGACGAAGCACGGTCCTCCTTCTCGCCCCAGGAAAGACCTAACAAGGTGGGTCCATAAAGTTTGGACAAGCCGACCATGAACTCTAGGGGTAGTCTGTGGTTCCAAATCCCCGTAAGCTTGTGGAGACGCGGACAGCATTGAAAGATGCGGAAGAGCGTCTTCAAGTATTCAATGCTGTTTGAACCCCGCGCATGCGTGTATACTTCGATGTGACGCGTCCATTGGCCATGGCCCGAGCTCACACCAACCGAGCTCTGAAGGAGCACGTTCAGAATGCTGTTCGCGCGTGCTGGACTCCTAACCACGACCTGCCGGTACAGAATGCGTAGCGCGACTTGCCTCCATGCTTGACATACGAGGATAAGCGAAAGCTTTGTGCGTATGGAGGTGGAAGGCGTGTTTGTGCCAGTGACGTTACGCGTGAAAGGTTTGCTCGCGAAAGCAGTGGGAGGAGATGGGGAATCTGGTTGTGGTACAAAGATCGCAAACTCAAAGATTTCAAACCAAATTTCGAGGGGTAGGTCTGGCAGCGGCCTTGGCAATCGCGTTGAGATAAGTGGTGGCTTGATGAATATACTGAATAGAAAACAATAAGATACAACCTCGGGTGAAAGCAGAGACGATACCAATTGAACGGAAACAGTATGCCCTCCAGCCTGGAGACGAGTGAGAACATGGTGGTACGTGGACAGGATATCTTTGGCGAAAGTGGCGACGGCGTGAAGACGGAATCATGTCTGAAGCCAATACAAGCACAAACACTCCTCCTAACCGACCTCCTCCTTCAACTCAACCGGAGTCATCATGCTGGCGGCACGCGCTGTTGCCTTTGTTCTCTCCGCTGTTCGCCTATCACAGGCAGTCAATGTATATCTGACTCCCCAGCAGACCTTCTTTGAGGGCGAACTGGCCCCCGATCAGGCCACTTCCGCCCTGTCGCGCCATCTCGGCTTGGAACGGTTTGAGCCTCTCGTCGACATCTCCAACGCGAACTACGAAGAGCCTTTCGTTGGAAAGGGGGTCGACAATATATTGTTGCTAACTCTCGATGAGGAGGATGTCGATGGTATGTCGTTTATCTCCACCCGTGTCTTTCCTTCCCACTGACAGTCGCCCAGCCGTTCTGCCCGATTCTATACGTCCTTCCTTTATCCTTGCAACCCCAGAGCCCGTATTCTCGCTCTCTTCTGTTATTTCGACCTACTTGCACCGCGCAAGGAATTCATACGACTTTGTCTATGACGCATGGTCGCTGCGGAATCAGCACTCGCTGAAGGAGTTCTACGAAAATGCCGCTACCCCCGCATTTGCTGCCGTCGAGCTGTCCCACCTCAAGCAACTGCGGGAGAGATTCGGAAGGGCTAGCGAGCAATACAAGCAGGCTGCTGCGTCGATTCGTGAAGTCTTGCAAGAGGCATCCGATGACCTTGGCAACTGGCGTATCGCCGCCCTTACCTTTGACTCCCAAGCCGCGCACACTATGTTCAAGCGTAGTCCCGCTCCAGAGCAATCTCCCTTTTCTCCCCGCCCACCTCCGCAGGAACCTATGGGTGCCCTCTCGACCTGCTTCACATCGTTAGATTCTTGCTCCGACGCTACCAATAGCTGTTCAGGACGGGGTCAATGCGTAGGCGCGACGAAGGCAGGAAGGACTTGCTTTATTTGCGCATGTAATGCCACCAAGACCGGCGAGGGAGCGCAGACGAAGACAGACTACTGGGTCGGCGAAAGCTGTGAAAGGAAGGACATAAGCGGGTGCGTATTCTTCTCTTTTCTACCATTACCTTTCTAACGTACCTGGGTTCAGGCCCTTTGTTTTACTCACCGGCACAGTTATCGGCCTTATAATCCTCATTTTCGGCTCAGTCTCCCTGCTCTATGCTGTAGGGAGCACCGATCTGCCGAGCACTTTGTTGAGCACGGCTGTTATTTCGAAGAGGGACTAGGATCTATGTTCGATGCGCCCAGTTTCGGCCCTCTCGGGTCGGGCTTTGTCGTCTATGCGCCCAAATTTAATGTCCTCCAGGTCGTTGTTGGGATCTCTGGTCCCAGACAAGTTACCTCCCAATATAAGCTTTCCCTTTCGCAGTTACGGTGCATGTGAGCACAACAACGCAACATATATCCCGAAGGCAAGACGAAGGGTAGAATGTAAGTTGTGACATGCTTTCCAGCGGTTTCCAGCCCGTCAAAACCCTTTACATGGGGAATATTAGCCTCGATTGTGACACTGCCTCCGGGAAACTCCTAACATTATTGGCTCGCAATCATAAACCGGGACCAATGCTTCATGCTCATATCACAACACTGTTGGAAGTAAAACCAGATCCAGGGTAGGTACAAAATAACCATTGTGGCGGTCACTAACGAAACTTGAAGTTGAAGATTGACAGATTATCTCGAGGGCATGATTAAAAATCTGATCTTCAGGCAGGTGTTTTGTGCGTGCCATCAGGACTGCATCAAGCCAACAATCTCATGCACCGTCGAGGAGGGGTGAAGCAACTCCGACGGGCCCAGTTTAGGTGTTTTCTCGCCTATTTCTCGATCGTCTTATCTTCGGGTATAGAATGCCGTTGTGGCGACCAGCTATACGCTTGTTCCCTTAACAATAACTTGCTGTTTTTCGTGTTCAAATGAATCTCTTGGTTCATGTCACAAGCGGTTTGGGGCTGATTGGAAATTACTATCTAATATTACATGCGCCTGTGCGCCACTGCGTACTCCTGGATCTAAGGATCCACATGAAATTTTCTGCTGGTGGCGTAGTCCGCTACTCCCCGAGCGTGGTTTCCCCATGAGACGATGGGGTGGATCACCTAAATCGTAGAGGTCTGTCAAAAAGGGCGCACTGCCACTCTGCGCCAAAAAACGTCGGTACCGCTGGGAGACAAGGACAAGCCAGACAAGGACCGTCCTGCCGTGAAGTCATATTCTATCAGAAAGAGGCCTCGTTGTCAACTCACGCGGTCCCCGGGACCAACGATGACGTTCGAAAATCTGACCCGAAGGGCAGCAGCTATTATTACGGTGGGTGGTGGGTTTATACAAGATGGTACTAGAGCAAACAATGATGCGAGCAATAAGCAAGGTGGGTAAATGTGAGTGGGTACGACGACACAAAGACAGCAAACGAGCAGAAAAATGAAAGAGAAAAATGCTATAGAGAAAAGGTCGAGAGCAATTATCAAAACAACAGGGTGAACAGTTGAAGAAAAAAATATAGCCTTCAAAAGAAAACATGCTACAGTAGCCCTGCCGATGACGAAAATAGTTTTAGCGCTTTCTCATCTATGGGGTGCCGCCGCGGGGGTGGGATGTTTTGAAGATAGGCAAGGGGAGCGAGACTGCCAGGACTATTCTCAGACGATGACACCGAACTAGATTTCGCTCGTCTCGTAGGTGTCATTCGCGAAAGATCTGGGGAATGTTGTACATCGCCCGTCGTGGCTCGAGAACCCATCCAAACGAGTGGTGGATGTGTCGTTTGGACGGATTGTAAAGGTCCGTCGCGTCTCGGAGCAGGTGTATATGGAACGTACTCGATGCGCCCAAAATCGGAATTATCGGGCTCCGGGTTGAATATGTGGTCAGGTCTACCTTTCGCACAACGAGCGCTCTTGTATTTCCCATGAGGAACACCAAGATTCGCTAGCTGTGGAATGTCGTCGATTGAGCGTAAGCGTTCTATTGAATCTTCGGTAAAGTAGGCAACTGTCAGGTTTCTGATTAGAAAGGCAGAGTCGAGGGAAGATGCAGATCGATGGAACACGAACTTAAATGCCACTTTCGTTGACCGCGCATGGTATCGACGAACACGGTGTATGTTTGTTTTATCAGGACAGTACGACTGGGGTCATGGTTTGATGTCGAGCTGAAGGAAGGCGTCATCAAATATAGCGCAGTAATGGCTCAAAGGAAACACTCACGGGCTATCATTATCATAGTTCCCGTCCGAATAAGCGTGTTGCTGCGTGTCTTGTTTTTCATGATAGAACAAGAATCCCTGATTGTTGGTTGGTGGTCAATGGTACTTCCTTTGACATTCTAGATTAAAACCTTACTTCTCGAACTCTCGATGGTCCCCACCGTATACCTGGAGGACCCACGAAATGTCAGCCAAACGGCCCGAAGCGGCAGTCAAAGGCATTGCGCACCATCTGTCCATCGTTCGATTCCAACCTATGTCACGAATATGTTAGTCAGCGGAAACCTTGCGGAATTGGTGGGCGTACCCCAGTCAGTTCTGCGTGAGGACCTCTCTCCTCCCAAACGTATACTGAACCTGGCGAAATCAGGCCTCTTTCTTCGGTGTCGAGTCGTCTGGTGACCATGGGGAGGATATTGAGGAGGACTGCATGGAATATGACGCGGGCGTCGGCTGGGGAACGGATGCGAATACCAGTGCAAGTCGCACGTTGCATAGCGGAGGTAAAGGGAGGGGAGGGGGAATGCTGTGAAGAAGGGATCAAGGCAAGAAAAACAAGGATTTATCAGTTAAGTATGATGCGGGTAAAGTGACCTGGCTTGACTTTATCTGGCAACCGAGGCAGGGCACTATTGAGTGCGTGAAATCAAGCACTGGATGGGGTTGTTTGTTACGGGAATGCATCGAAAATGGTCTGGGTTCTGATTCGCTTTACGAATAAGGTTTTAGGGACTGGTGTTATTCGTGCAGGGTAGTGGTCTCGTGAGAATGCATCGTGCCTGGGGGATATTTCGTCAGCCACCAACGCGAAACTCCAATTTACCCGATTCATAATGAAATATCGATCACTCCGAATGATCAATCAGATTGTTGCGATGTTGGTCGTCGACAATTATTGCGGTACGGACTTAGGCCGTCCGCTAGAGGGAAATTCTATCGGGTTGTTAATCATCTGTGTGGTCGTCAGCTCCGTTCTCTCACAACGGTCGTGGCGATCAGCAGAGTCGGCAAGTTGGCGATTTGGGAAGCATCGGGGACCTGTAAACTTCTGTGGGTTTGCACATGCAGGAATCACGTACAGGAATCCCTGTCACGAGCGACCTGGTCCTGCCCTGAGCGTCAGTTCAGTTTGGTTATCTGACCAATCGTCCGCCACCCAGCCGCCATCAGCGAGAAACGCATAAATTCCTCTGACCCGAATTAGGGCTCGTTTAGGACAAAATGGATTGCAAGGGATTCCCAGGTCAAGGTTAGAGAAGTCAAAACACCATACGTCACACCCTATACGCTTGTTCAAAACAGGACAGGCGTTGAGATTTCCAGGAGCGGCATTCTCATGACAATTGCTAGGACTGAACCTTGGTTTGTGAACCTGTGTGATTCCGAGCGGTTGGCTAATTCTAAAATAAACTTTATCCAGGTTGATTAGGCACAATCGAAGGCCGACAAAAGACTCACTCGATACGTGAACGAAGGACGCTGGTGTGAGAAACGGTGGAATGTACCGTGTTGCTCTCAACGGCCTTCAGAAACTAGGCAGGAAATGAGCAATTCGAGATTTCAAAACCGGTGCGTTTCATAGAGGCCCGTGGCTGTACAAGGCCGCGGAAATTTCTTCGAGCTGTCCTCAACGCTGCACCACGAAGCGCCTAGCGCGTGTACGAAGCCAACCCAAGAAAGCTTTCTGCTTGTTTGAATGACCGTCTGGCAACATGCGCTCACCCTGTCTTGTCGCGTTGTTCATGGTAATTTGGCTTGGCGATTGGCTGGACGGCTATGGCCGTTAGTAAATTAGTGTTGATCAAAGGGAGAGGAGCTTGTGTGTCCGTGTTTGCCTCGCAACAAAGCTAAGCGAGATCGGTTGAGATCCCCATTGCCAGGTTCTCCAGATAGCCACATTTCAAAGATCGTCGAACAGATCCCACATGTTGGCATAGAGAACAAGTCCAGCACCGGCTTTGCCACTGTCTGCTGGCAGACACGCTCATGCCAACACAACCGTTATGAATGACTCCTTTGGTCCTGGGCATCCTAATTTTGATTGTCTCCAACGATCACAATAGCGCGTAAGCACCCATCAGAAAGTATTGGCAATTCCGAGAAATAAACGATTTGTTGGGCAGATTCAGCCATTTAGAGAGCCCCATCTCTCGATCTGGTTGTTTGTGGGTAGCTGGAGTGCTTAACTGGGCCTGTCTTGGATCAGGTTCAGGGGTGTCAATCTTGACCTCCAAAGAGCCCAGGAACGCCCGGGCATTTCCATGGCTCTCACGAACGGAATATTAATTACAACTCTCGTCGCTGCACCGAGGAACCTGGACCTACGCGCACAGGGATACTTTACAACGCAGCGTCGACAAACGGTAAACAAAGTCTCTGTGGCTCCTTGTTTTCTACTCATAGCGCTGGCTATTTGTGGTGCTCGTTATTTTCGTCTCATCGGCGTAACGCCGGTCTTAGCGATCTACTAGGCAGCTTATTATACAAAGGGGAAGACGTCGGAGAATGGAATTCACCCGGTCATCAAGCGGGCAACCACTGGAGAAATAGCAAGGCATTTTGCAAAGTGACCGACTCGCTATTTTCCGCATTTTCACTGACAGATGGCGTAGCCCCTGGGTTCCCTGGACGCTCGCTGTCATAGGTTTACAGGGTCATTCTGGGTGGTTATAACTTATCGCCTGCTGATTTCCAGTGAGTAAGCCTTGGGTTTGGGATCATCACCATCAAGACGGCAGAGAAGCCACTTGATGCTCACCACAACGTTGATTGGTGCGTCTGAAGAAATACCACCGACACTAGAATAAATCCGATACAGTAAGCCAATCTTCTGAGCAATGCGTCGAATTAAGGACGCCCCTTCCCATGAAATCCGGTTGGTAATGCGGGGAGTCTCTTGTGCGCAGGGAAAGATATCGCTGGGAAGGCGAGTCGCGGGCCTGTCAGCACGACTTTTGAATTCGTAGGGCGACAATAAAGTGAGTGGTGATTGCTCCAACGTAATATCATCTCTTCTGCGAGGCCTATGACCACAGATGAACGTAAAATATGCCCTTATGGGTTCTCCCAAATGCAGTCAAGAAAGGTTCGTCCTGCCTCGATGCAATGACAACAATACGAGGCCATGATCATCACACCTGGGCTGCACTCTGCCCCATATGTCTTCGAATGGAGACAACGGGTTCTTACCCCCGATCAGAAAATCCACCACCCCGGATGAATCCGACCTGAGCCAAATGGGACTCAGATAAACATCATTTTGTCTGTCGACGAAAAGCTTTGATCGATATGGGACGGAAGCAAAATCTCTCACACAAATATGGATAGGTGTCGATGGCTATCCGGGGCGTTAAAACGGGTCGTACCCGAGTCCGATGCTGTTCAAGGATCTTGTGAGTATCTTATCTTTTCGGCTAATGATTCCAAACCTCAGGTCACGCGCAGCTTGTTAGTCTGATGCCTATGCTTCAATCCAAATCCACGTAAAGCACATCCTCCGCCGGCTGGAACTGTCAAGGAGAGTTGGAGCACGATGATGATGCATGGGTTCGAAAATTAAGGCCACGTTCCCATCAAGAAGAAGGCCACGCAGTCGACAAGGAAAATCGACAGCTTCAGTCGATCGCCGACGTCACAACGCCAGGGAGTTCAGTGAATTGTTCCTCTTGTTTTACATCCCGAACTCCACAACCTCAGTTCCCCGTTTCTCCCAAAGGCCCTAGGTAGTCATATGGGAATTCAAATTATCCGTCGAGGTCCCCACGTCCTTCAGTGGAAATGAATTTCGCTGGACCAATCGCCACATCTAGAGCAGTACGCTATCCTGCATTCCTGGTGTGTATGGACTACCATCCTCATGTTCATTCCTCAGGTTATCAACGCTCAAGCCGTAACATAGGGTTTTTTCACTGGTCCGTACAGTCGGGGGAACGATCACGCCCTGAGCTGTCCTTGCTCCCAATAAAACCCCGTATGGGTGGTTCCTGGCACTGTTATCACCTACACAACCAATGAATTACAGCGTAAGTCCCTTCTTGGTATACTTTCCCGTGAACGCGGCACCGATCGATCAACTGACGAGAGCTGTGTGTCCAAGTACGCTATGGTATGACCTTCGATTGACCTTCGCCGTGCTTCCATACTTATCTTTTTTTGTTCAACTGCCTATTTACCGATTGCAGGCTTTGTGTGACCATCGAAAAGTCAACAGATCTCTGGCATCCTCGTACTTAGCAGTATAACCGGGGAAGCGGGTTGATTATCACACCATTCGTGATCCACGAGGCTTCTATCTCGAGTAATGTGTTGACCGAATCCAATACCTCCTTAGAAATGACAAGAAATGTGAGAACATTTGCTTCCACTTGACCAAACCAAGCTCATGTCTTCTAGTGCATGAAAATCTTCCTTTTCCGCCTTGGTTTTGGCGAAGAGGAATTGTGGCGGTTTTCCCTACCCGTTTGACCGCAGGTTGTCATCTCGCAAATATCTGGACACGGCCGAGGCAATGCCCCGAGGCACGAAATATTGTTAGCTCACTCTCGAGGGGCGAAGATTCCAATAGGGTGGGTATTTGCAATATGTCAAATTTTTCCTTACAGGGGACTTGGTAAGAGCTACAGTATCTGACGAAAGAGCCTGCAGAACTGAACGATGATGTAGTTCTCGACTCACGCGACGGCGTCTCTCGTTCGTAGGAGCCGTACAGGAGCGGTGAATTCACTGAAGTTTCGTGTCGAACACATGACGGCCGTGGTTCCTTCAAACAGGTACGAGGGATGTTTAACTGCTCATGGCGACTTCAACATGTGGACCTGTATTTGCACTGACATACTATTGCCGCTCACCCGATTTTTCTCGCCTCTGTGTACATCTGGTCGGTGCTCCTGCCTCTATAGTTCCTCATGAACGAGGAGGTCCCACTCTGGTGTCCGGATAGGTACGTCAGGCAACCCGCCCACACTGGTTCTACGTATACCTTTGTCCATAAGTGTTTGACCAAGGGTGATAGCCGTTCCGATCGCGCCTGTTATTACGACCTTTCTTCCTCCAGCGTGCTTGCCTGGTCAAAACGTTGGGCGAACCCTCTGCCCCAACATACACGCGTCACCTCCCATTCAGGTATTAATGAACCGTCATCCCCTCACCCTAATCAGACCTTCTACACTTCCCCGACCTGATTGCAAGGGGCGTGGCGCCATGAACGATCGTGTAGCCGCCGTCAAGTGCCTCCAAAATTTGGTCAGTCGTAACGTCGGTTATTGGATTGACTTTGACAGCTTGGCGATCGCCAAAGGACGAACGGCCTCTTCCTGCGCTAGCTTGGGGTCGTCTGGGGTGAATTGTTGCGCTAACGGTAGGGACCAAATGGGCTCAATAATAACGGCCATTTGGTTGACAGTCAATAAGGCAGGGGTCGTCGAACCCGGTCTGCTGAATGCCCTGAATGCACGCAAGGACGAAGAGTTTTTTTGGGGGGGCAGTTTCACTCAGCGGAGGAGGTGAAGAACCCGTAAAGGTGATGTTTCACGTCGACTTACAGGCTGCGGGCGTCACGGGGAGAGGGTTGAACGCATGGCCATCCAAATGTTCACCCCTTCACGTCACTGCCAGCTTTATGACGTGTTTAGTTGTACATAAGACTAAGTTTGTATCTTCCCTCAGCTCAACCGTTTTCAGGGAATTCATCGCTCGATGCGGAGGTTGCTCCTCTCGTCGATAGTCGGGTGAACAACGACTGCGCTGCAGAGCCCAAATTTCGAATCGACTGCGACGCTACGAGTACGCTCCACACTTGACTTGTTCACCTTAATGTATGGATCCGCCCGTGGCTCAGGCGTTCACGTTGCACTCGATGCCTGCTGTCTAAAGATATTGAGGACTGTACCATACAACATTAGGTTCCCTGTTCTAGCGAATTGTAAGGGACATACTTACCCCTTGAACGAAGAAACGGACGAAGATTCATTATGATCAGAGTAAGGTGCGTGGGTAGGGGACCTCCGAGGAATGGGACCATGTGTAGAATGTAGAGAGGAGGACAGACGACCTTTAGCGCCAGGGGTACGGGTGCCGCACATTGCGCTAACGGGTGACAGTAGAAGCTTGCTAGTAAAAGGGTTGTTTCACGGGGATCAGTAAAATAAGGTGCACAAGGCCAATCATGGCCTCCGGATCGAGCGCAGCACAATGGCCGACTCAACGGTTCGCTCCGGTCAATCCTTTTTGAACCAACTAAACATTCTCTGTATCGTTTAGGTATCTATCCTATAGACCAGGAGAGAGTGGGCCGATTCAACAGAGTTCGTAATCTTGAACAGAATGGCAGAGGCGGTCACAGTGGTGAGTCTTGATTAGATCGGGTGGTTGTATCGTTATTCCGAAGGTACATCCACAGCTTCAATTCAACCAGAATGGGATCACTGTCTTACGCCTTTCACGACCTCATGACCTGTCCGTTTAGGACTACGTCCACATAAGTTACAGTCCGCCGTTTCCGGGCATTTGGTGTATATGGCGGTGATCTCTCAGAAGAGCAGTAGAAATGTAAAAGGAAGCTCAACGCACCTTTGATTCAATTGAACGTGGGCTTAGGAACTAGCCCGACAGACAAGGGGGACAAAACCTTGGTCGACAGCCGATCGAGGGTGAGCAGGGACTATGAAATGGAGGAAGAGTTGAATCCTTACGGGCGGTGTTCGTCGTGCAGGGGGGCAGGAAGGGCGAGTCAATGCAAATATCCAACTTGCGGCGATCTGCTGATTGTCAAGAACAAGAGGCCGCTAAGGTGCGGATTTTTCAAATTCTCGGAAGGTATTAACGAGACTGTCAGAAAGGGTGTGCATTGTTTCGGGAAGGAGTAATTCGCTTCGGGAAGAGGCTTGGGTGGGGGTGAAGGTGGGGGGATGGGTTTTCTGATTTGAATGGGTGTGTTCCTAACTTTCCACCGTCTGCCCACAATGTGAATGCACCATGCGTTCCACTCAACCTTCTGGACGAGGTTCATACGAATCACCCATGTTCCAGGGAGTTGGCGTGAACGGCGGTGAGTTTGTTTGAAACGAGGGTATAGAGTAAGCGGCCTAGAGCATGGGACGATGAGGGTGTTATTGAGTTAAATTCTGCACCCTGGTAGAAACTTGGAATGCATATACTTCCCAAGATAGAAACGGGCTTCCGGGATTGGTATCTTCTTTGAACCCCCCTTCTTGTATTGACTAGTCTAGCGACACTGTTCGCTCGTGAATTTGCAATCAACTTACGAGCTGTTCGTGATATGACCTAGTTCGTAGAATGGTGAGGAAATACATTACCTTAAACCTTACCAGGTGGGCTGCTCGAGCTCTTCGTTTTTCCGAAAAGCGGGCCACTAAACTCTTCCCGTAATATAGTCTACTCGCACGTTCCTCCGGTTGCAGTGTCCGATTCCTCCTCCCCATCGATACTCTAATTTTCCAGAGGGACGGCGTTCAATGGAACATCGATGACTCCTACTCACTGTACGTAGCCCACCCCTTCAATAATTCGGCAACTGGTTTGCTTGGAGACTCGCAACGCCACATGTACTACGGCAGCGGAATTATAGCCTTCGTAGCAAGGAGAATGGGTGGTTGTATGACTTCTTTGAGGCCCCATCCAGCACCGAAACGCCCGCCTGGATTCTGAGTGGGCTCGGACTGAGTGGCTGCCCTTGTCATTGCCCTGGAACAGGAAGTTTACTTTGCAAACGGGTCAGCCGCCGCTGTAGCCTACCTTGAGCACAATCACCACCGTCAGGATCTTCTATCTCCCCCTTCTGCTGCCATTCGCTCGTTGCGTCGCTTGGGTCGATCCACTCCAAGACATTGGCGCCGTCCCCGAAAGATGCGATTGTATCGAAGGTAAGTTGCCCTTCTGTCACCTACACACGCTCAATGACCATAACAAGTGGAAGCTGCTGGCAAAGAGAGGTTCGAATTGAGCCCTCAACCTATCAAACGCCGGAAGATAACAAACAACTCGAGCCCACCTTTCAATATCTGTTTGGCTACGCGAATGACTCGGGGTCGAGGAAGTGGGGCGTTTTTGGTTCCTACAATCAGGACTCTGTTTCGTATTCAAGTTTCAATACACGAGCTGCTGGTAACATTATAAGTATTTCCAAAATCAGTAAAGAGATGACCCCCGGATGCATCAAGTAGGCCTGGTGTCACTTTTCAGTTTTTCGGAGACCAGTTCACTGAACTCTTCCCGTAATATAGTCTCCCTTCTCGACCGTTCTTCCTTCTGAAGCTTCAAGATACCCCGCTTCTCCTCTGCGCTGATAACCTGGTTCTCCTTCCGCATACGAACTGCGTTCATGCGACGATGACGACTGCCACTCATCACGTAGCCAACACCTTCAAATTCAGCAATTTGATCGGGTGTGAGACCAATTTCACCACGGCGGGGAATTCGAGAATCTGTGCCGTCCTGCAAGAAAGCAGCCATAGCACTCCCTTCACCACGTAGCAAAGCACCACCATATGCCCGTTCATCAATCTTTTTGTTAATTTTCATCGCGGGTTGGGGGCCTACTTCATCGTCAGAATCCTCATCCATAGGATTGTCATGTGGGATGTATGCGGCGATGGGATCTGCAGCAGCAGGAATGGGTGGGTTGGTGACGTCTTTAACGACCCACTCATCTCCAGAATGCTCGGCTGGGGTCGGGGTCCGACTTGGGCTGGGTGGTTTTCGACTTTCGCTCCGGGTAGGGCTTTTACTTTGCGCGGGAGTCCGGGTCCGCCGTCGTTGCCTGTCTCGATCGTCGTCACTGTCATCATCATAACTCTTTTTTCTACTCGTCCTTTTCTCTCGCTTCTCCTTCCTGTCTTTCTCCTTGCGTGCACGCTTTCGCTCTTTACGTTCTTTCCGGCGACGATCTTCTTCTGAGTCACTGTCGTCGCCGGAGGACGGTGAACGTGTTCGACGTGAAGACTTGTGGGGTTTACTGCGCCTCGGCGACCTGGAAAGTGGGTTTAATGAAAGTAATCATAGATGAAGTAGGTTAGACTCACAGTGTACGAGTGGGTGCCGGTGGAGAAGGGGGCCAAGGATTAGCAGTGGCGCTTTCACGCTGCAATCGCCGACTAATAAAACATGTTCAGCGATGTCAAATTCACAAAAGAACCGAACCAACCTTTCGAGAAAATCTGCTCCTGCGCCTCCTCGTCCGTAGTCACCGCGTCTATTTGGGTACATATTCTCTTGACTCTTCAAAGGGGCTTGAGAATCAGGTCCAGGAGACGGACGTCTATAGTCGCCATATTCAGGACTTCGTCTCCTGTCCGACCTCCTGTTGTCGTTGCGGTCTCTTTCTCTGTCTCTGTCTTTGTCCCTGTCTCCTCGTCTTGGGCTTCGACTGCGACTGTAGCTCCTCCGTCTCCCTCGTGAATCAGAGTTCCTAGCGTTCCGTTGTCTATCTCGTTCTCTGTCTCGGTCACGGCTCGGACTTGGGGTGCGTCGAGGCGATGGAGAACGCCTCCTAGGTTCATCACGTTTGTGCGGGGGTGGGTCTCGAGGCACCAGCGCCATTCGTGAAGGGTGGACCGTCGCCATTGTGGTTTCGTTGCCAAAGACCTTGTGGATGAGTGCCACCAATTGCAAGGAGTCATCCGCTGACTAACGTCAGCTTCCGTTTTAGGGATAAATTTCCCATCTCTTCTCTGCCACACCCCGAATTCATGCTCAGAAATCGACGGCTCCTGGTCCACAAAGTTCTGGCCCATGTGGGTTGGATTCTAACCGTTGAGGGGACTGATAAAACCTCGAACCAACACGCGTGCTTCCATCCAAACGCGGTATGTCACGCTCACGTGGACTGTCACACTCGGTGCTTCAGTGGTTGGACTTCGAGAGACCTCGCAATTGGTGAGGACTGTTAAGAACCGTGGGTTATGTACGTGTTGCTCACTAAACTTAGCGGGCCAGTGCGCTGCAGGAAAGTCTATTGATTCGAGCCGGGTCGCGTCCGTTCGCGTAATTAAGCACGACCTCGAGAGACGCAACGCAACTCCCAAAGGACAGTGATGGCCGACCTTGATTCACATGTAATGCAAAGGGAAATTAAAAAAATTACGCTGACTATTCAACGAAGCCATAATCCGAGCCCTCGAACACATGCCTACGACCAGCGGAGACCCAGATGGAAGACCTTCGAGCTCAGGTGTGGCTTCTCCTGCCCTTCGAATGTGCTATACATCTCATCAAGCGAGGTGTCTCTAGGCCTAGCACGACTCGAAAGCCACGGTGAGCAGGTCCTAGAGAAGGTCCCAAAGATTGGTGACATTACACTCCCGGTAAACTGCTAGGCCTTTTACCCATCGAATCTTCCCACTCTCAGCGCCCAAACCTGCTTTGCAGGATGGGGTGTGAGTGAGGCGCACGCGGTGCTAAGGAAAGGTACGTTAGCGGGAGAGACGCGTTCATATATGATCTCGACGAGGCTGACAAAAAGGCTGACAAGGTCGAGGCGGATGACGCTGTTCAAATTCGCGGTAAGAGTATGACATTATATGACCTGAACGTTGTGGGTTGAATCCATGAAAACATTTCAAGGGTATACCGCACTACCGACGAGAATAAGCGGCAAGGCTGATGATCGTCACCGATCAGTCAAATGTATTTTATTCAATCACAAAAGCAAGTGAAGCTGCACAAGATCTAGACTTCAGTGCGTATCATCTCTACAAATTCAAGTTAATGGGGGAGCAGCCCAGGTTGATGAGACCGCTCTGTAAGGATCGATTGCGTCAGTTCATGTTATTTGATTGTATGAAATGGGAACTCACGAATGTGTTGCCAGTGCAGCAGACTGGTTGGGCAGAGCTATTCGACGAAAGTTCAAACGTTCATGTTCAGTGATAGACGCGCACGAGCAGGGAAGAAGACCAACCAGGAGTTGCCTCCAGCACCCAAGATCGACAGGGGGCTGCAGGATACTGCGATGAAGTTAAATAACATTCCGGGAAGAAGGAATTGCCATGCATCACTTACAACCGATAAGACCAGTAATCTCTGGGAGAACGATTCCGAGCAGGCCGGCCAGAGAGGTCACGGCAGTGCTGTCGCTCTATATTATAATGTTAGTCTCTAAGCAACGAAAAACGAGCTGGAAGTCCTTACTGATTGGACGCTGTTGCAGCAGGAGATAGAACCAGTGTTACAGTTGCCAGTTTGGCGGGGAATAACGCCAGCAGCAGCGAAGATGGGCAAGACAAGCAAAGCAAAGAAGACGGCGTAGATGCGAGAGAACATGATGAGCTTGTGGAAGTGGGATGTACTCAACTGAGGGATTCATGGAGACTGATACGCCGTTATATAGCTGCCATGCGTGTTCCCACTTTCGACTGGTCCTTCGAGCAATACAAGAGGGTAAATCCACCCGTATGTCCACAACTTTCGACAATAGACGGTATTCGTCTCCTCATTCTTTTCAATTTTGGGTGTTATCCTGAGGCCTCGACCGACCTCGTCTCTGCTGCAGAAGTACACCGTGAGTGCAGGAACACCGAGAACAATCCGTCTGTCTTACATGGCGGCCACTGTCTTGTAAGTTCTATCATGACAATGGTATGACCTACCACGAGTAATAAATAGAAGAGATCCGAGACTGCAGGGAGGCGGATTTAACAAGAGGAGACATGCATTTCCGCTGAGGCAAAGCACGATATTCCCAGTCCGATGACAGGAAATAAATGCATTGGTTTTCCAAACGGCACAAAGGGCGTTCAACCTCTGGGAACATATTCAACGGGTACTTATGCACGGTGTAGCCAGCAGATCGCTGTTCAGGTTCCCGAAAAAGTATTTGATTGGCTGGAAGGTTGTTATCCATTGTTTGTTGGTGGCTGATTGAAAATTTCCACGGACCGCGTCAAGTTCGTCACCACCTCTGAGTCTCAGTCATGTTGGCTTTGCTCTTCCTTAGCAGTCAACAAGTCGTCTATCGCAGCATAATATGCAGCATATGCTCACGCACTCACGACCTGCGGGGTCTTTGTGGTTGAAAGGCCCGATGTCGTGCACTCAGGCATGTTCAGCCTCTGCACATTCTTTTGAGGCATACCATATCCGAGGTGCGTCTGGAACCAATTTAAGATAATTGACCACGAGTTGTCTTTGCCTAACCCTTAGTTCTCCTGTCGTTGAAGCTATCGCCGAGGCAGTTGGGCGTGCAATTTCCGATAGAGATTGTGCCCGCTTCATCTTCTCGGCAGGCATCTTGAGCTATTCGGCGTCGGTATGTTCCAATACGACCCTTACCTGACGTCCAATTTGGAGATCCGTTGAATGTAAAAATCGACGGGGCGCAACTACTTGGCCATTTCACCTACGCGCCTTCAATCCCTTGACAAGTGCGGCGGCGACATATGTCGTGTTCGTATCTATCCCCGCTAACCCTTGTATTCAGTTATTGAGACCCCAACGCCACAGTCGCAGGAATGCTCATCTTTCCGTCAGATATCTCGTTCACCCTCTCCCAGAATCCAGACAAGACGGCGGGCGCCGCGGAGCCTCTGTCATTCTTGACCGAGTCTAGAACTAGATGTTGCCCGTATAAAAGCTCAGAGAAGTCTGGAGGACCGCCTCCAAACTCACTCTACGCCCCAGCAGCTCCATCGAGTTCGATTTACCGCATGTTCGACAAAGTACCCGTGCCCATCGACTCGTCGGTGCGCCTACCGCAACGGACATGCAATTCTTCAAGGATTCGTGACTGAGCGCTTAGCAATCGCGCCAAGCAACCCTAATGGCAAGTGGGCTGCTATTATCCAAGCACAGCATGGGAGATAACGGATGTTTACTAGTAATTCAACGGACAAATGCGGAACCCGATACTCGAATCCACGACCTCCCGCAATGTCCTTGACAAGCGCTCACATTATAAGGTCCTTAGGACTTACACGGACGTGGTCTTCGCTTCAGATTTTGGTTTGGCTTATAGTGCGTGTGGGTCACCGCCAATTACTGTACTTAACGATCTGCCGCCGCAGCTAGACGACGAACACTTCCTTCGGTCACTGAATTGGAACAGAAGATCAATTTTGCTGAACTACAAATGCAAGAGGTGACAAAACATCTAACAGCACAGCGTATGATATTTCTACTGGACTTGGCCATCCGACTACTTGACGATCACAAGTTAAGGTTGAGGGGGTTGCAGCCCAAGCCGATGAGACCGCCCTAGCATCCGAGGTTAGCATATCCCGATATATAGTAGAAAACTTAGACTAACGAATGTGTTACCAGAGCAGCAGACTGGTTGAGCAGAGCTTTATCGACTGTCAATGAAGGTATTCCACAAAGAACACGAATGGACAAACCAAGAGTTGCCTCCGAGACCCAAGATGCTCAATGGGCTGCATCCCACTGAAAGTATGTGAGTGTCAAGTATACAGGCATTTCAGTGCGTTCAACTTACGGCCAATTAAACCAGCGATATTGGGAAGGGCGATACCGAGCAAGCCTGACAATTCGGTCACACTCTCGGGGGTGCTCTGCAACAAGGTTCGTGAATAAATCGCCATCTATAGCCAGATGTGTCCTACCGTTTGAGTAGTGGCGCAACAGTTAATCGAACCAGTGTTGCAGTCTCCAGTCTGGCGGGGCAGAACGCTAGCCGACGCCAAGAGGGGGAGAGCGAAGAGAGAGATAGCGGAGATACGAGAGAACATGGTGAGTTTGTTGGTTTACGAGTGTATTCAACTGAGGACTGTCCTACTGAAATTCGAGCCCTTTTATACTCGACGAAGTCCCCTCATACTGCTTTTTGTTCCCAGAGTACATCGTTGGTGAGGCGGAATTTCCAAACTTCCTATTGGTAGTTATTTTTGGAGTTCCTCTGACAGTGTAATCTGCGACAGAGAAGCAGGAGGTTCATCTTGCCGTCATTTCAATCATGACGAACTGGCACTGGAACTACAGTTGTGAGTATCAATTGTGACATTGCAGGGGTGTGGTTGTCAGCAGCTGCGAGTTAGAAACCCTCAGTGTTAGTGGGAAAGGTTGGCGTTCAGTCCGAGTATAACTCCAGTGCTGTCAGCACTGCTCGAGGCACTAGAGTAAGTCAGTTCATACCTCAACAAAAGAGGGAAATCCATCCCTCCTGCTTACGAAACTGTGGAGTATGCTGGTATTAGAACTCTGGCATGGGGAAATAGCCACCAGATGAACACGCAACTTCCGTTGTTCCACACACATTGACACCCTCGTTGAACCCTAGTGCACTTACCTCCGCACCCACCGAAGAAAATATAATCAGGTTACCGGACACTTTCCCATGGCCCTTGATCGACAGGCGTTTTGTCCGGAACCTGCGTCAATGCGCTGGCAAGCATTCACGCAATTGAATTCGAACGCCGCCTTGGGTACATATTCGGCTCCAGAGATGTTCAAGCATGCAGGTAAATGACTACCGCGCAACAGGTCAGTGCAATAGCTCGGAGGGACTACGGCAGCATATAGCCACGACGATTAGGATACCAGAGTTAAAGTCGAACGTTCCTACGAGACTTTCTTGTTTTTAGTTCGCAGACACGGAATCATCTCGAGGCGTCTGCCTGAAGTTGACATGTCGATGTAGCCTAACCCTTAATTTGTCTTTTAGGTGGGTTCTTCCGCCCCCACGCTTGACAACAGCAATTCGGAATTCCGAGTTGATCTTGGCGTATAGCCCAATCTTCGTTCGACGCGGTTGGAGAAAGAACATATGTGCTGAATCGTCTCATTGCACCACTCCTAACTCGATTGCCTGGAGGCCCTGCTCGATTATATACACGAATGGACCTGGAGAAAAGTGCCACGTCGACATGATTCCTTCCTCAGTCAAGTTCCAGGAGAGGAGTTGTGCTTAACCCCACTCACCCTTCCATTCCATTCCAAAACGTCAGTGCCGCTGTCCCAAGGAACCAATGTGGCTTCGTCCACCAGGCAACCCTTGTCAAATCTTCTGACATTCCTCCGTACGAACACATATCTTTCACTCGGCATCATGAATCATCAGTGGCAAACGGCCGACACCTTGTACTGGTCCCCGGACGTACCCACACCCATGAAGCAGTTTGACAATCGAGTCAGACTCTAGAGCTCAGGTAGGTCATTCTGGAGTCAAATCTGCGTATAAAAGGGCAGACGAATCGACGAGTATCCTCATCAACTGAACAGTCTAAGTTCCACTTGATACCGTACATACAATGTTCTCTCGCATCACTGCCGTCTTCTTCTTCGCCCTCTTCGCCCTCAGCTCATTGGCGATGGGTTCTGCTGTGGTCTCCCGCCAGTCTGGGGATTGCAACACTGGTTCCATCTCGTGCTGCCAGACCACTGTTACGGTGCGTATATAGTCTCTTTCTTTCCCACCATTGCATCTGACGTACGGGTACCCCAGAACTCACAAACGAACCTAGACTTGTTGTCGGGCTTGCTTGGTCTCGTTCTGCCCACCATAACTGGTCTCATTGGGGGTAAGATACCTAGCACCCTCTTGGAGCTGCTCTGACGTGACTCTTCTCAGTGAACTGCGGCCCACTCAGCATCCTTGGTGGTGGAGGTAACTCTTGCTCTGCCCAACCGGTCTGCTGCACCAACAACCAATTCGTGAGTGACATGAAGAGCATCCCTCCATTGGACTCATTCTCACTATCCCATCATTAGAATGGCCTCATCAATTTGGGCTGCTCGCCCATCAACATCAACCTATAAAGATTGATGTTCGGTTCCTTCGAAGGAAATCGATCATATATGGATAGTAGACAGTTAGTTGTCAATAGCTAGGGAAGCTTTACTTAACCACTTGTTTTCCTGCTTGCTGTTTTCGTTGAACGTGGCCGAATTTCATTTGATTTTGACTTCAACGATGCCGGTGTGATTATCGCAGTAGATCTGCAACAATCAGGCGAGAATATACCCTCAGCATGTAATTTTTCTCAGCAAGCATTCCCGTACTCTGCCAGCGGAAAGGACTTGTGGCCCAGGCCCCGTCACTTTGCTCATGACAGTATTCGGTATCTCGTAACTGCAGGGAAAGCCGGTGCGGATTTGACGATGAGTGATAAAGGCAACGTACACAGCGTTCAATATTCTTCAATGTAAAGCTCCAAAGTTTGTTTCCGTCCTGGAAAAAGATATGACTTTAGAATAACCGCCATTCGAAACCGAGGTGCTGATTGGCTGTCTGAACTTGCGACCTCGCGGGGTTTGAAGATTTCAGGGCCAAGCAGAGATGTTGGATCAAACTCTGAAGCCTTTTGTCGGAAGGGAACCACGTCAGCCAAGCCATCCTCAATGTCGAAAAGAAGTGATCGGACCACCCTCGAGGAGACATTGTAATTGGCCCAACAATGTCGCCGTAATGTTCTCATGTTATGGAGTCTGCTTGGCGTATCCGTCCTGTGTGGAGGAGCATATGCCAGTTGACCCGTGCTTGGGCTCGGAACCGTTACATCTGAGAAGCTCAGGCCCTCTCTCAGAAATCTTTGCGTAGCCATATTCTACGACTCAACCGTTCCATATGGACTGGACGATGAACAGGTAAGCAGGGAGTCGTTGTAATCATGTCGCTCATTTCATAATGCCTGATTTCATGCAGCAGATTTCCGAAGGCTTGAATACCTCTGGATGTGTCAATGCCTTGTGCCAAGTCGATGGAGCAGGTCATAACTCCACCCACCCTTCCTATGTCAACGCCACTGCCTGGAGAAACGGAGGCGGGTCCCCTTGACAGCCTTTCCTCGAAGGTCTTATCCATACATCCATCATGACTTGCACAGGGATGGGACACACGACGCCTGGCAGCTGGTATCTCGTTGACGTCCTACCTCGGATGCTGAACTTGAAAAGAAACTCAGGGAGTCCTTTTTTACATATATAAAGAGGACAAGATTTGGAGGACCCCCTCACCAATCGAACAACTCAAGTTCCTTACTCAAAACAAAATGTTCTCCCGCACAATCGCTACTCTCTTCTTTGCCCTCTTCGCAATGGCCTCATTCGCGACTGCCTCGGCTGTTGTTGCTCGAACTGACGGCGATTGCAACACTGGCTCGATTCAATGTTGCGCGTCCACTCAGACAGTGCGTACATTCATATACTTTCTCGTTCAATACTTCATCTGACCTGCGCTCCAGAGTTCCATAACAAACCTCGCCTTGTTGTCGAGCCTCTTTGGTCTCGCTTTGCCCAATATCGGTGGTCTCCTGGGATGTAAGGTGCCTTTATTATTATTCCAGACACCGACTTGACTTTCCCCTGCTTAGTGAGCTGCAGCCCCCTTAGCATTCTTGGTGTAGGGGGGAACTCTTGCTCCCAGCAACCGGTCTGCTGCACCAACAATGATTTCGTAAGTACCTGGCGCACACAAACTTCACCAAAACCCATGCCTGATACTCGTCCATGCAGGGTGGTCTCATCAGCTTGGGCTGCTCACCCTTCAACATCAACCTCTGAAAGTCTCGTTGGGCAGTGGCTTGAGCCACGGAACTGAGGAAGGGTGTATCGTAATAATACTCTTAGTTGGTACACCCATACTTTCTCGCACCAAGAGTAGAATAGAATCTCATTCAGTGACTGATATCTGTTGAATCGTACCCGCCATTCCCTCTTGTCACAGTTTGGCATTTCGGAAGGCGCCCATATCTGTGATCACGAGTACGAGCGTTCAGGTAGTCGCCTGCCTGGCAAGGTCGTCGATGATTTCTAAATTTATCCTCAAATTACAGCGAAACCTCTGAGCTGGATATCGGATGTGGGATAGAACTTTTGTCTCGCGGGTCATTGACGCCATAATTGCTGGGATCAGCACCCAAATGTTTCGTGCTAAAATTTCCGGTGACTCAAGAGCACGGTGATATGGTTGGCAGTGGATATGGGTTGTACATACTGTAGCAAGGTAGCGAGGAGCAAGATCGGGGTAGCCATGTTTGGTCTCATAATCCCACGAGAACTCTTTTCCTTCTTACTATAACCACCTGCCGCTCAACCAAGTTCATGCTCATTGCCTCGCACATCGCGAACATCCTCGTATCCCACAGATATTGATATCGATGCTGGTTGTTTGCCAACGATTCAAGCAAACGCACAGATTCACTGTTAGCCAACTCAGAATCATGTTCCACCTTCGCCATTCGAGGCTCGACTTCGGGGCCTTGCATGGACGAAGTGCAAATGAAGTTACGGCCAGAACCGTCTAAGTGATGCCCTTAAATTGCACTGGGCCTTCACGTTCGACCTGAAGCAGTCACGTTATCGAGACGCGACTCGGACGCGATCGAAGTCGCGTTGATTCCGATCCAGCTCCTCGATGTCAGCCCCACCAAGTCACGAGTACGGAGGCTAACAAATACTAACACAAGGTGTATAAGAACCTCGCCTCTAACTGTGTTATCCCCCATCTCGCCTTTCCTTCCTTCCCCCATAGTTTTACTACAAGTTGGCCTGCCCCAATCTTTTTGTCGAGGCACCCCTCAAGATGTTTATTTCCCTAAGCCAACAAGGTATGAGTCTTCTTTTCTAATCGTCCCCTCCATCATCTCACCAATGGCGGGATAGATTATCGTGGACAGCGGGTGGGTGACCCTGCGCTGGGCTTCAGGATGGGTGCACTGTGCAGGGTATGAGCTGAGTGGTTTGTCACCTTCAATTTCTATTTCTCGATGGGGCGGGCAGATCTATTCATCACCGTCTTTTGCTTTTGGGCGGGCGAGTGGATTTTCATCATTTCTCTCTCTCGTTCTTCTGGCGGGGTGGATAGGGACGATCACCAACCCTTCTGGTGGGTGGGCGGGTTTATTTGTCTTTCTGGTGGGATGGTTGACGACGATTACCATCCCTTCTGGCGGGTGGCTGAACATTTCATTTCTCTCTGTTTCGTTTCGGGGGGTGGGCGGGACTGTCCTCATCAGTATTCTTGTTGGCGGGCAGCTGGCGGCCCGGGCCTCAAACACTACTCGTCTCATGGTGGCGGCTCGCCTTTACTACTGATATTTTTGCGTTTAAGGTGTCCATCTCTGCAGATGGGGAAGTGGGCGGGTGGGTACTCAAAGCTCAAGATCATCAAGGCCTCAAGACTTTGTAAACATTCGATGGTCCGCGCCCTGTACCGACTGGGGAGGTAAGTCTCTCTCATTCTCTCTCATTCTGCCCTCTATTCATCCATATATTCCCAGACTCGAGGGCTCCCCACCCTCAAGAGCAAGCTCAAGACCTCGCCGGGGATCATCGAGGTGAGTGCCGATTTTATCCACCATCTTTCCCAGAGTTGGTTAGGGTGGGTCGCTTTTCTATCCTGCAGAGGGTTGGTGGTGGGTTGCAGGATTACGGTCAGTCGTTTCTTTGAAACTGTTTATCTCTGACAGTGGGTGGGTGGGCGGTCCACTATCTCTTCTTTCCTTTTTATAGAGTCGTCATCAGGTTCTATGCGAGTTTATTCATCCACTTTTTCCGAATGTATGTTCTTCCTCGTCCAAGTTGTTTCCTATCCCTAACACTGTTGTATATAGACAGCGATACACGGTGAGTCGTTTCCTTTATCTCATTTCTCTGACAGTGGGTGGGTGGGCGGTCCACTATTTCTTCTTTTCCTTTTTGTAGCGTCCTTAGCATGGTTATGGTCCTTAAATTGCAGGCTTCCGCCCGCGCAATATCTCAAGGCCGATCCAAGTGGCATGGTTATCCGATTCAAAAGGCGAATCTTCTTGGATAATTTCCTGGTGATTGGGAGACTGTGCTGTGGTCTTTGTCTGATTCCGTTTCGAATTCGATTGCACTTTTTGTCCGCGACTTGCCTTGCACCCAGGCTGCCAAGGACACCAAAGTTCGAAGTCTATTGGATGCTTAAGGGGGTCCCAAATCGAAGGGGATCGATGATACAGATCTACTGGAGCCTGTGACGATATGTTCTAATTACAACATCCAAAGTGCTATGGCGTATCGACATGCTGGGATAGGACCTGACCCACTTGCGGTCAATGGACTCTCTCTCCTCGAGGGGTATATCTCCCATATCATCTCCAACGTCCGAGTCTGAACCTTCAGAAGTCAGGTCGCCGTCTGAATCCTCTTCAGATGGGATCCAATCCAGGTCCTCCGAGTCTTCATCGTCCCCCAATCCTTCGCTCTTATCCGTCGACGTCTCAGGCGTTTGGGGTTCTAATTCGCTGGCCACTGGCATTTGGTCTTCAACTTGGTTACACCACTTTCCGCATAGTTCGTCTAGTACTTGATGAGGATGTTTGACAATATCTTTCAACGGGTGAAGAAATGTCCATCCAAACCGTTCCAGCTTCGTCCAACAGGCGCAGATTTCAAGCGGAAGTTGGATACCATCTTCTTCTAAACCACTTTGCGGCCCACCCTCCACATGAAGATCTGGTGGATATAACAGCGGGAGTTGTAGGAATGGGTACAAGCTGACGTGGAAGGTGCGAACACCTCGCAAGCGTGGCAGATGGTCAGTATCCAGGAACTCGGAAAGATCATCGATGTCAAGGTTAAGACCGGTTGGCCACAAATCCAGCCACCGTATTTTAGGATGGGTCAACTTGTTGAAGACCTGATTTTGTGGGACAACAAGATGTTCAAGGCGAGGGCAAACGTCGAGGTGGCGTTGAATATTTGACTCTGTCCGTATATGTAAAAATTTGAGCGCCTGTCCGAGGTGCCGATTTTTCATAAGCTCGAGTATTCCTTCGAGAACTTCGGGCCTCCATCCCCTCGGAGAGGAGAATGCGAGGTGGGTAATAGAATATGCTTCCCAACTCAACAAATGGTTCCATTGATCAGGTCGATAGTCAAAGGATATGATCTCCAGTATGTTTAGGTGCGGGAAAGATAACTTCTGGGTAGCTGGGGCGGGATCCGAGTCTTCGCCCATAGTAATGGAGAGAGAACGTATTGTGCCCTGCACTTGTTCTAAGCAAATTGCGACAATGGCGTAGGGCACACACGTTCCAAAGGTAAAGTGGGTGATGTTCTGCGAAATCGGAGGAATGAAATCCTTTGTCCTTGACCCCTCAAGTCTATTTGCTTCATAGAAAGGGGGAAGGTACTCGATATGAGTTGCTTTGGCACAGCTCTCATAGAGTTTTTGGATATCTCCCGTGAATTTCTCCTCACAATCGGGAAGAGGGTGGCACAGGATCATAATAGATTTGACAACTCCCCTTAGGTAAGGAACCCTTTCGAGTGTACCCAAGAACATCGGAATTTGGATGCATCGTCGGAAGACCACGTCTTCGTAGAGTACCTGGATGGCTGCCTCGTGCCAAACACGGCAGACGTGAAGCAGCCCTTTCCTAAATCGTAAGTCGCTATAATATCCTCCGTATATGCCTGCGAGTGGTGAATAATCGAGGAGATAGGTGGAGGTGATCGCATATTTGAAGATGACGGACAGGACCTCGGGCGGCAACTGGGAGGAGGGTGCCATTTGCAAGCCAAGTACCTCTGGACCCTGTTTGAAGAAGAGTCCGTAAGCAAACTCGCCAATTGGGTCGGTTCCTCGCTACCTGTTATCGGGACATAGTTTCTGGAGGCGTATTGAGATGGCGGTTGTCAGTTGAACGAAAACTCGCCCAAGGCCAGCCACAAATCAAATAGAACCAAGCATCCATTTTTGGAAAGTTTAAACGACCCCTTCGAAATGGACGAGACGAGAAAGATGCATAGAATATTCACAAACTACAAATAGGATATATAAGACCACTAATTACAGTACCAAGAAAGAAAGAAAGAAATATGAGAATGGGGGGAGAACATGCTGACCCCATCACCAGTGGCAACAAAGTCAAGTGACGCGAAAAAGTGAAGTGGAGGTGGTATACTTATGTACTACCTATAGTAACGATCTAGAGAATGTCCACATTACTGTAACCATAATGAAGAAATAGACGAAAGGAACCGATCAAAGGATAATGAAAGAAGGTGGGTACGAAAATAAAACCTGAACGACGAAAAGAGGCGACAAACCAAACTAAAAAAAATTACATGTGCTTCTGGTTCAACTCCTCTCTCCAGGCATCATCACCATCATCCGTTGAAGTCGACGTCCCATTTCTTGCTGCCTGTGGTCGATACTGCTGTTGTTGCTGTATCATAGCTTCGTCCGTAAAATGTTCTCGAAGTTTACTTGAAACTTGTCTTTGAACTTCTCCGCCAACTGTTCGGGCAACTTGATACACTGGTCCCGCAAGTCCCAGTTGTAGGATGATGTACCTGCCGAAGGAAAGTAATGAGCGACCAAAGAACGAGGGGGAATAAGAACAACGGATAAAAAAGATGTAAACATACCCTCCAGCACCCAAAATCAACATCATCGCAAGATACAACGGATTAAACAACACAAACATCGCCTCATTCCATCCAAGAATAAGCAACAACCCATACATCCACGTAGGAATCTGAGCAATCCCAACAACCGTACTTCTCTTCGCCTCAACAAAATACGCATCAGACTCCTTCTTAAACTTATTCGTAATCTCAAGAGACTTGGTCTCCGAAAGAACAATCAACGATTCTTCAAAATCAAATGCTTCTTCTGATAAGGGACTATCTTCGTCTGATGGGAGTTCGAACGAAAGATCGGGGTCTTGGGTTTCGATTTTGGCGTATCGAGGTATAAGGTCCATAGTCTAGAGAATAAAACGAATATATGTCAGTCTCCCAACTGCATCTCCGATCATTGAAGCAAACACAAACCTCGTCTCTCGCCTTCTTGAACGCCCCATCAATATCATCTTCCGGCTGCCACACTCTCGGTGTACCCTGTTCATCATACCTAAACCTCTCCTCGAAATGAGCCCTTAGTTTGCCGAGGATAGCAGTCTCTCCAGTCTGCTCATTAATCTTCTCACGTAGAGCAAGCCATGTACGTTTCCTCAAAGCCGCTATCGAATGGGTGTTCTCTTCCTCCGTGCAGTTGAAACCTATAATTAGGGTTACGAGAAGGAGAGAAATCATTAGCACTGAGCGGAATTAAAGTCGACATGATACCCACTTATCGCTTTATTCAGGTAGGAGGCTTCAGCCTTCTGTAGCCTCTCTTTGAAAGTTCTCAACACGATGTCCCACATCTTTGTTGATGCCTTCGTCAGAGCAACTTCAACGGGCTCTGAAATCGCCTTCTTGAACGTTCGCTATCCCATCATGAACCCTCGTTAGCTGCTGGCCCGCATACATCTAGGGTAAGGAAGGAAACAAACCTCGATAAGACTAACCATCTTCTTCGTCTCATCCTTCCTAAATTGATCTGCTACACCCTTAATCTCTTCCTCCAACAACTCCAACTCTTCTTGCCAACTCCAATGTGGCCCTTCAATACAAGCCTCTTGCGCAGCTTCCGAGAAGGTTTCTATACAATCACTTCGTGCCTTCTTCACAACATCGGCGTAGTTGTATTCCTCTCCTTTCAACCCATCCTGTAGCGCCTTTTTGAAAGCCCCAAGACGTTGTTTATGCAGGTTCTTGAGTTGACCGAGGAATAGAGGTGAGAGGGTAGCGTCGATGGTGTTTAAGAGTTCTGCTTGCTTCCGCTTGTAGACAGCCTGATTATATCTCGATGCGTCTTGATTGTAGCGCTCTATGTGGAGATGGGTCAGGTGTGATCAAGATTAATGACAATATGGTTGCATACCGAGGGCACCCTGCCTCCAATTATGCATCAAGCCACCAAGGCCTGGAACAACGTTTCCTGCTTCCACGGGCCGTTTCTGAGACTTGGCTTGCTCGTTGAACTCTGATAACGCTACAGCCGCGATTTCGTCACAACGGAATTGGGCTAATAGTTCTTGCTGCGTTGGGAGATCGAGATCTTTGTTGCTTTGGACTTGTTCCTGTGGACAATGAAGCTTAGGACACACTAGGAGTCAAGGCCATAGGATATATGCGTACCCAAATGTTGCTCATGTAGAAGGAGACACCGTCAGCGGGAATACGTTTATGGTACAGAGGCTTGAATAGGAAATCTTCTCTGGACCGATCCACAAAGCGCGAACGCAAAACTTGCACTTCTTGTTCAAATCGTTCCGGTTGATGGATCTTGTGTGGTAAATGGGTAAAATCTAAGTCAAAGTAATCTCCGAGTTTAACGTCCTTGAGCTCAGCAGGCTTCACTAAGCTTTCCCATATGCGATCAAGATCGTCTTTCAGTGAAGTTGTAAGGTTGTCGAAAGGAGTTTCGCCAGCATAATCACGGACGACGAATAAGATGAGAGTCCGGCCGCTTGTTCTATTGAAGTAATTCTTAGTGGACCGTGGAGAAGGATGAAATGGAAACTAACCCATCCTGAGCCTTCTTTCCAAATAGACCTAGGTTCACTTCGAATACAGTCTTGAGGAGCCCCATGTTAGCACCCTGATACAGCCCAACTTGGTGCTCCCATAGGTTAACAATCATGACCTCGGAAGAAGCTAGCGAGAAGAGCGCAGATTTACGCTCAAAGTCCTAGGGTATGCGGAGTCAATATGAAGGTCGCGCGGATAAGATAATGGAAAGACGTACTTGGTCTTCGCCACGCTCGCGACCATCAGTACCCTCTACATCCATCACCATGACGTTCATGTCGTGTCCTCTACACATCCAGATACCTGGTCTGGCATGAGCTTATGACGCGGAAGATAGCTGCGCTCAAATATGCCGACCTTTTGTCGTCTGCTGCCTTTTGTTATTTTGCATTACATCGAAATTGGTTCCAAAGAGTCGGTTTAGTAGGGTACCTGTCGAGCTCGGCGTCACGAATCGGTATCAGCAGCGCATGGCCAAGAACCCACTTTTTCCAGTTGATTGAGAGCCAAAAACGGCTACGAGGTTATAATTGAAGCCAGCATCTAGCAGGCCCCACTCCTTGATTTGGGCGTTTAGGTCTTGCCTGTTGTATAAATTTTAGTGTCAGCCCCCAGCGCTACTCCCAAGGAAAGCACAGAGACTTACGTGAATTTCTTCTCTTCATCGACAATCTGGTGTCTATCAAAGTTTCCGTTCAGCGTGTCTTTTGTGGGATGACCATTTGGGATGGACGAGGTGGTTGTTGTGCTGGCATGGCCGTTGATGTATTGGCCGTTGGGGTTGAGGACAGCCATTGCTGTGAGGTGGGTAAGTGGGAGAAGGGAATGTGCTGGTAGAGGACAAGTGGAGGCGAGGGGAATAAGAGGAATTCGAAGCGGGAAGGTGTGGCTCTAACGCAAACTGAACAGAGCTGCCGCGTCAAGTCTCCTCTGAGAAACTGCAGACACGTGGGCAGTCCCGACACGGACTTGCCTTTGCTCCGCCATCCACGCCGAGCTCAGCACCGAGTTCATCTCGTTTCATGACCCAGCACAGTCCAGTGCGATCTGCTAATATTTTCTATATTTTCCACCATTTTATCTGAAATTCTACAATCGCAACGACAAGATCTATTTGGTTCTGAGTCGGACCACGGTTCATTCCAAATTCATTCTGGGGTTGTGCACGATGGAGACAACGAGGTGAGGAAACATGACATGGACCCCGCAGCAAGTAACAGGTCCACATGTCCGTGTTTGAAGCATACTTTATGTGCAGTGTGCATGTACATTTCATCGTGTCACAAGGCAACAACCTGGTCCAGAAACGTCAGCCAACCAGGAAACACGGCTTTCGAATTCTGAGACGCCGAGAAAATTATGACGAGCAACCATAAGGCGATGTTGCCTCCAGGTTGTCCTGCCCATTGCCCTCGAGCTCATGGTGATCCGAGCAGCGGAAGGCTAATCCGTTGAACCCTCTATGACGCTGCGCGGACTTTTATGTGCGCTAACTGCCTTGAATCTGGTTACTTGACACCCATTCCTAGCACCAAGCGCTTATCCCGTTCATAGACACAACTATGGGCGGCAGTGACCTGGTGCAAGGTGAAATTCAACTTGGACTTGAGCACATTGCCGTGGCCTCTATCGAAGTTCCCAACATTCTCATCATCCCACGTTGTCCGGGTCAAGTGATATCCGTCTGCTCTTGAATCATTTAACCTCAAGGCAGTTCTCCTTCACCTCCTCATTGACCACTCTTTCGACATTGTAGCTGATGGCTTCCTCGGATACTAACCCGTTTTCTCAGTCTCGTCTCTTGTGGAAGCATGTCCAACCCCAGCTTGCCAGTAGCGAACTGTTGCGTCGTTTGATTAACCGAAAGCGCGGACTTCAGCTAGGTCTGATGCTTCTCTATCTTGAAATCCATCGCTGGAGGTACTGAACACAGGTGACTACCACGATCTTCACAAATACTCCGTGGAGAACTATGACTTCTGGTTGGACCTCTGGGAGTTCTTGCGCATCGTTTCTTCCGTTCCCCCGACAAAAGTAGGTCAAATACATGTTCCAGGAGGTATACTTAACCGGACCTAATACCCCAATTCCATTTTCAAGGCAGTCGACAACCCATACAACCCAAAAACCTGGTTCCCAGACGCGCGCTTAAACTACGCCGAAAACCTGCTCTACAAAAACGACGACAGCATCGTCCTAACAGCAGGCGGCGAGGATGGTAAAGTCACGCACTACAGCGCTCGAGAACTCAGGGAGAGGGTGAGAAAGATGGTCAATGCATTGAGAGTGGCTGGATTGGAGAAGGGGGATCGTGTTGCTGGTGCGGCGTTCACTTGATCCTTCTCAATGCTAGCCCCATCTCAAGATGACCATCCTTTTATTTTCATCAGGTATCGTAACTAACTCTATCAACGCCGTCGCCGTGGCTTTAGCTGTGGCTAGTATCGGTGGTATATTCTCCAGTACAGCAACAGATATGGGCGTTCAGGTACGCACAATCCATATTCTATAGATCTCCCAAATTGACACCATTTAATATTCAATAGGGAATTCTTGACAGATACCGTCAAATACAACCTAAATTCATCTTCACTGAGACAGAAGTAACCTATTCCGGAAAACTCGTTTCCCTCCATGAAAAAGTTACCGCCGTGGTCAATGATTTGGCATCTTACGGGTTAAAACAAGCGATCCTATTCCCCAGTCGAGTGACCGGTCGAGAAGTCGACTCATACAAGAGTTCATCTATTACGTGCGTACTTGTCATTAATTCGAAGATTAATATATGTGTTCTGACGCGAGTCGTGGCTCGCAGGACTTCGCTTTCAAAGTTCTTACAGTTAGACAATGGGGCACCGCTCAATTTCGAACAACTACCATTTAATCAACCGCTCTTCATCTTATATAGCTCTGGTACATCAGGACAACCAAAGTGTATCGTCCATTCTGCCGGTGTACGTTTCTTTCAATTTATGTATTCGCAGTTCTGATCGAATCGTCCTCACGGAACTGATTGCTATTTACCTTAGGGCGTACTCTTACAAACCAAGAAAGACTTGATGACGATGTTCAGTGCTACCCCTGGAGATACATATTTCCAGTATACGACGGTACGCCTTATCATCGTCATTACGCAGTATACTCACTGGGTGTTGTCGACTTGTAGACGGGGTGGATGATGTGGGTCTTCATGCTAGCTGGTCTTGCATGCGGTACCCGTGTTATCCTTTACGATGGCTCGCCATTCTACCCAAGCCTAGAGACCTATCTGAAATTTATCAACGACCAAGAGTACGCCTCCTTTTCCTATTCTATCCTCGTCTCTGTGCCATCGTTTAACCCGTCACAAACAGCGTGTCCCTCCTTGGAACAAGTCCACGATTTTTAGGTGAAATTCAAGGTCGAGGTATTGATCCATGTAAGTCTTACTGTAATACCCTCAGAGGATTTCTAGTATATTGAACACCGTACAACAGTGAAATTAGCACCCTTTGAGGCATTACGAGCTATTAATTCCACCGGTGCAGTTCTTACGACCCCTTTATTCGAATGGGCACAAACTGCCTTCGGGAAAGACGTCCATCTAATCTCCTCAAGCGGTGGTACAGACATCTGCGCTGCATGTAAGTTCAATATCCTCCCCACGTCCCACTGTCCGGCGTATCTTCATCTATGGGAACACCCTAATTCACTTCATCACCACAGTCGTAACCGCAACAGCCGCACTCCCAACTTACGCTGGAGAAATCCAATGTAAATCCATCGGAATGAAAGTCGAAGTATACGATCCCCACGGTCAAAATATCGAACATACAGGTCAAGCTGGTGAATTAGTTTGTACCCGCCCACATCCTTCGTTACCTCTTTTCTTTTGGGGTGATAAGAATGGTGAGAAGTTGAAGGAAGCGTATTATAACATGTATCCGGGTGTTTGGAGACAAGGTGATTTTATTGTGGTTAATCCAAAGACGAAGGGGATGATGATTCTTGGGAGGAGGTGAGTTTGTCCTTCCCTTTTTTTGGTGGATATACTGTCGGACAATATGTTGACCACGGGCATTTTATTATGCTACGATCTAGTGACGGAGTTCTCAATCCAAGTGGCGTCCGTTTTGGTTCAGGAGAGATCTACTCCATCCTAGAAAAACAATTCTCAACTCTTCTCGATGATAGCTTATGTATCGGTCAGCGACGCAAACACGATTTAGACGAGAAGGTTTTATTGTTCGTGAAAATGAGGGAGGGGTTGGAGTTGACGGAGGAGTTGGAGGGAAAGATTAAGGAGAAGATTAAGATTGGGTTGAGTGCGCGACATGTCCCGAAGTATGTTATTGAGGTGGAGGATATACCTGTGAGTGTTACAGTTCTATCTCCGTTTCGTGCTGGTCATGTGTAAGAGGAGGAGGATTACGCGAGAGATGTTCTCTCCAGCTTTGATCCGGCGTTGGAGTGATCGTACTGAATGCTAACACCTCCCCTCCTTCCCTTACTTACCAGTACACCGTAAACGGAAAGAAAATCGAAATTGCAGTCAAACAAATTGTTTCTGGAATAGACATTCAACCAAGTGGGACAGTGGCCAACCCAGAATCGTTGAAGTTATATTACAAGTATCGAGATATAGAGGGTTTGATGAAGAATCGAGGGTGGGGAAAGGTTAAAGCTCAGCTCTAGGTATTTTACCCTCGATATCGTCGGACTGGCAGGATTGTTTGGATATCGGACCGCGTATTAGTATCATGATAGTGAATTGGGGTTCGTGTAAAATGAGATTGAGACTTGGGTATTCTCATAGACGTCTATATGGTGCCAGTGTCAGGATAGGACGACACGCTGAGAGTCTGGACCACATCCGAGCAGATCCAGATAACGTTGTCGACTCCAATGATAACATATGGTTTGAGAGGAACAGCCTGTGTACAAGGAGGCTAACATGATAAGGTGTCCTTTCATCCAAGTCGTGTCGCCCTGACACTCGAGGGGTACAGGGTGAAAAAGATACTCCACCAACCGGAAGATCCAAAGAGCCGCGCAACCTGAGGAACTTGACGTTTGAACCCCCCTATGCGTGTGATGTTCAACCTCATGTGCAATCCCGTGGTACGAACACAGTCCGTCCCATAGGGCAAATGATATTCGAACCTCGTCGTGTCCCTCAAAGAAGGTCAACACGCATCCAAGCCATTGCAGGACTGTATGCGACCGCACGAGTACCGGAACAGCCACATTAACCACGTCCGATATCGATCCCTACATATTGTATATACATAGACCTGTCAAAAATGTCAAAAAGTGTCAATGTCAAACTTTGAAGATAGACGTACTGTACTACTTATCTTAATCACTGATTCACCACCTACATAAGCATGAAACGGACGTGGACACGAGGGACTCACGAGGGGTTCTTTGTTCTCCATTCGGAGGTTGTTCAACTTACTATTTTTTGATCATGATCAAAGATAAGATCTTTACTTGGAATCCGTGACGAGGAAGCCTAGCGATTGGTTATCAAGGCCACCCTGCTTGCTCGCCTGCAAAGTAAGTGTCAATGAGCGCTCGAGGAAGCTGCCTTACGATTGGACCTTCGGCCTGATGTTTTTTTTGGGTGACAGGTTGATATCAAATCGGGTTGATGGTTAGGAAGTGAGGGATTGAACTTCTGAAGGATCGGGGGTGCTGATTGGTTAACAGAATCCGAATGGATTCAGGCTTGCAAGTGAGCAGGGGATATGCAACAGGTGGTGTACTATGCCCTGTAATATCTTGATGCGTCCCAACAAGAATGATACTTAGTGATCAATAACGAGGGTGCTATCAGTACGGGCTCGGACGTCGACAGGCCGGCGCTCTGAATCCAGAATTCATCCAGGCTCGTGATAACTCACCTGAAAGACCATCGGGGGAGTTACCTACAGATATACCTGAACCGTTTAGGCAATTGACGTGGTGAAGAAGTCTCGGTTAGCCAAGATAACTACCAAGCAGTCCCTCAAAGGCTGCGAGTACCCTGATGCCCGAAGTGCATTTGAAATTTGTCGTCAAACCTCTCGTTCTAGGCCGTCGTCAGCTATATGGAACTGACCTCAAGCGTGTATGCTCCTACTCACGCAGAAATTGACAAGACCGAACCAGAACTAACGCATATGCATTACGGCCTTAGATTCCATTCCATTTGCATGTTCCGATCCGCTACCCGTTGAAGTACAACCGGATAAGTAACATCCGGGGTCAATAAATTATAGGAATACTCGCCTTAACCGTTAACGGAACGCGGCTCAATCGAGTTTGTGCGCATCTTCGCGATCATGCCTATCTAACTCTCTCGTAAGGGCCACAAGGTCAACTCGTACCGGATTAAGTCGAGTATCCTCACGAAGTGATCGTGAACTATCCCGGAATTTTTAGCCGGCTCGAGCTTTCGATCATAGTGGCTCAAATAGGCTTGTGAGGGTACGAGTGGAGCCTACTTGGTTGGGAGTAGGCCAAGGGGAAAAAGTCAATGGTGATCGTATTCAATTGTACCCCTGGGGTTTTCCATTATTAGTAGAAAAAGTACACTGTCATTGAGGCTTACTTTAGGTATTTGAGGGGTTTATTTTTACAAGCGTGCGGTGTGTCGGTCTAGAGTGAATCCCTTCAGATGAACTGACGTGTAAAAAAAATAGATCCCCGCAATAATAGAACAACGTAGGATTGGTCGACGCACCTGAGGAACACGCTCAGAATGTGACATGAAGTTTTTGCTTGATCGTTCATGCTCTGTAAATGCTGGTAGGGGCAAACCAGACATGTCCGAACCTCGGAGCCTGATCGAGATCAATGATCATAAGTCAAGATGCCAGCGCTTCAGCGTTAACCCAGCCTAGTCATAAAAATTCTTGTGATCCCTTAGAGTAACACCCATTTGCGAAACAAAACAAAATCTGGACTTACTTTCGTATCCTATTAACTCGGCGTCAACCAACTCCCGAGACGACCATCTTCGTGGAATATTTTTGACAAGTCGCGTTAGCATTTTTGTTACTCACCAGGGGCCTCTCCTTGTATAAGGGAGTGGCATTCTATTGACAGTGCCGCAAAAGGTGATAATCTATCCATAACCTTAATCCTTATCTCTTCGACCATACCTTGGAGGACTAGGGAACAACAATAGTACCGTCAGCTTTCGATTCGAAGTGGGTGTATAGACGATAAGGAACTTCAAGAGACATTTAGACACGTACAAGCGACAAAAGTTCCGGATTCGATGTCCTTGCAAGATTTCACGGTCGTAGTTTTTGTTCGAGTCGATAAACTCGATCAAGTGCACAAGGGGGGACGAAGAAAGTTGCATGCTCCATCCGGGTTCCGAAGTCCTAAAATAAAATGGTGCAGTTACTGTCAGCCCCTGGTCCGATTCGTGAAAGTTAAGTAAAGTTACAATACATACCATCTCGATTGATCTGCACGGGGACCTGTACAAAATGAAAAGAGACGAAAAGGGACCCGGTGACCCGCGGAACGCCCACAAACTGTTGAGATAGGAACGAGTCCTTTTAGCCGTCGTGTAGAGGGTCTACATATTAGCCACTGTCAAGTACTAGTCAAGATTTGCGTACTCATCGGTCGCGAAGTTTTCTGTCTCTCTGCCAACAAGACACAGTATCGATCCTACTGGTCGCAAGTCCAAGTTGCGACTCGCAACGGTGCCAATGCCGTAGTACGTAGTCAAAGTCGTAGTCGACCAATAGTCCAGCGCCGTAATTGCAAACCTTGTTCAGCGATCAGAAAACCCGTAAGCCGCGGCCAAAGTGGCAAGTTTGCAATAAGGTTACGTGGTCCCCTGTTGATCGTTTACCTCACTTTTCATTTTGGATCTCTTGGATCCGACAGGCTGGAGATAAGCAAAGAGAGAGAACAAATGGGAAGGGTTGTTAGTAGAACGGAACGGGGTAAACGGGGGAATTAGATATGCTGGATGTGAGTTGGTGTACGTACGCAGGTATACGTAGGTATTAGGCTGGGGCAACGGGGTGGTGGTGTTTGCATATGGGTAGATTCGATACCCTTCAGAGGGCCCCTTAGAGGTTGTATCCTGGGATTCGATCCTAAGTATAGGTCCAGGTTCGTGTGACGGACTCGGAGGGTGTTATCGAGCGGTGGAGCGCAGCATAGATCCTGTCCAGAGCATATCACGCCATTCGTAAGGAAAGAGAGCAAGGCTACAAGCCCTTGTACAGTAAAAGCTGCATTTCGTTCGCAGATGTTACGATAATGCCTCCGACGTGAATAGAACGTACCGCATCAGTGAATCGAGATTCAAATTAAACCTGATTGAATGTCCCCGAGACCGCCCATTGATAGACACTAGATCAGAACGAAGAGGTAAGATCGTGAGATGAAATCAACAAACATACTTGAATATCATTCCAGCTCCCACTAAGTTGGTCGCATATGTCGTTGGGAACTTTGGACTTGGAGATACAACACCGTCCGACCGTCTTGCCTGAATAGTTAATGGCAGGTACGAACGGTCGTAACATTCCCGCATGCCTGCGGTATCTTTGGGTTTGCCTGCAAAAGTGGAGAAGATGTCCCATTGTGATCGCCTTGGATCCTTCTCTAAAACTCCCGAATTATAGTAACCATAAAACGGGGGTGGGCGCCCTCTAGACGCGGTGTAGACTTGGTCTGGACAGGATTGATAGTGGGAGGAGTCAATTACGATTGGTCTGAAGTGGAGGACTGTTCTTCCTTCGACCCCTGGGACCGCAAGACCTGCTCGATCGGGGCTAGTAAATGCCGCCCCTGAAAATGAAGTCCGGTGGACCTGTAATAGGTAACCGCCGCGTCGCAAAAAACCATTTCCTAGCGGGATGATGTACCACTGTAATAGAGATGAGCGACAGCACGGATCTTTCATACTTCAGCCTAAACATTGACATCGGCATGACCTTTGTTTTTCGCCAATCTGGCTGTGACGATCGATTTGAGCGCAGTCAATGTGAGCAAAAGTCATTCATTGATCAAAAATCAAGGACACGAAACGCTTTCGCCTGAGTCCTATATGCCTCCGAATAAGCTAAAAAAATACTGGACCCACTGATTGTCTTGATACCCACTCCGGATGTGCAAAACAATTCAAGAGAGTCGGTCCGAGCTGGCGCCCAAACCAATCAAATTGGGAATTTTAAAATCGCTGATTATTCGGTTCCGGCAACTTTTTGAAATGCATGGAGTGGACGAGATATCGTCAAGAAATTACTGCGAGGAGTCAGTTCGGTAGAGTATATTCCTAGATTCTGGGCTAGAATTTTGGAGATAAGAAGTCGAAAGCTCCAAGTCTCATTGCCACAAACCTCCTATCGTCCGAGTTAGATTGGGTTTGAAGGACAACATGGAGAACAGACCAAGAGCTTCGAAAGTCGGTTTACGCACCGCACTGCTGGGGGATGATGGCACAAACTTGATGGACAATGGCATCATTTTCGATGCGTCCAGAATGTAAGGTTCTGCGGGAGTAAAAGGGCGTGAGAGATCAAGACACTAGGAATGAGATTGAACCTCCGCGTCAATAGCGGGGAGTCTTGGAACCCAGCAAGACAGACGGAAGCAAAGTGCGACCGCGAGTTATCCACTCCACCCCGATAGCCTTTACGCTGTGACAAGGCCTTGGCAGGAAATGTGCATCATTTCTGGGCAACACCACCGATGAATTGAGTTCTGGGAAAGGAGTAAATCGGCGGCCACGCCGCGGAGGAGGCGGGACGCGAATATCTATACTATTTTAGATATACGAAAGCAACTCCTTCGAATTCGAGACTTTTGGGATGAAAGGCCCAGGGGGAGGGATAAGCCAGGTGAGTGAAAGAGATGCCCAAGAAAGAAATCAGACCAAGCCATAAGCGCAGGCCGTGGATCCTGACCTAAGGGTGCTGGAGCTAGTCGAGGGCAACGCGATAGAGGCCGAGGGATGGTCGTGGTGAGCGTGTCGAGTTGTCGAGTCGAACGAGCTCGTCGGCGGAGATGACGCGCAGGGCATGATCGACCAGCAACAGGCTCGGCACGTGGAGAAGGTTTGATTGCCGACACGTGGCACGCGGGGGAAATAACAGAGAAATAAGTTAAATAAAATAAACTGGCGACGAGGGTCAGCGTCGCTCTTGACAGCAGACTCCTCAAAGCATAGTCGCCCACGAGAGAGAAAACCAGAATCCGCTCCAGATTTCCCTTTCTTTTCGCTCTTTCTTTATTTTTCTGCTGGATTTTCCGGCCAATTTCTTTTTCTATTTTGTTTTTGTATTTTTTGGTACATATCAGGGATCGCGTGTACGATATTAATCTCTTCTCCATCGCCATCATCACCAGCCTTCGTCCTCGTCCTCCCACACTTTTTCCCTCTTCACCACCACCACCATGTCAGCAAACAACCAGCTCAACATCGGCAGGCGCATCCTCAGCCCCCGCGACCTCGACGTCAACAACACCCAGTGAGTCCCCCTGCGTCGATGCACCACTTTCTGACCACTGATCCAACTAATCATGTTTCTCTACAGACCATCATCATCGACGGCCTCAGTATCATCTTCATCATCTACAGCGCCCAGGGATCCGGCCTCAGACCAGCTCTACATCACCAACGCCTTGAACTCCTTCTCCTTCGGCCAACCACCAGTACACTCGCATAGCGGTTCCCGACCTCTAAATCCACTTTCTCCATCCGCAGACGACACAGACGACTCTCCCTCGGCCATTGCAGATGTCACGCCACGCCCCTCAGTCGCATACCCCTCAGGACACGTCCCTCCCCGCAGTCATCCATCGCAACCTCCCGGTGATCCCCCAAATATCAACCTGCTCTCTAATCCCGCATATATCAGCCCTCGTACCAATCGTCCGTACCAGGATGACGCCGCCTCTCACCGCACGTTCGGTTTTTCTTCTGCCTCCGCCTCCGTCACCTCCTTCTCTTCTCGTGACGACTCTCATGCAGGTAGTAGCAGACAAGCTAGTACTACCGATAACCAGATATCCACAACAGACGATAGTGATTCCGAAGAGGATGGGCACCGTCACCCTATTCCCCAGTCCCTAGTAACCAGCTCAGCCCAACGACTTCTCCACCAGTCATCCTACAATAGCAACGCCGAATACAGTTCAGACGAGGAATACGAAGACTCGGATCTAGACGAATATACTGACGAAGAGGACGTTGGGATGGATATCGAAATATCATCCGCCCAATTCGATCCCGACTGTGTTGCCCATTCTCACGAATTCGATCGTGTACTGTACGGGGGCATGGGTAGTCATTCAAGCATACGACGCGCGGCTATAGTGAGCGAACGTCGGGGCAGTATCTCCACTCTAGGAACACTGGAACGTCGGGGCAGCCTTCCTATGGCCATTCCCGGTGCACCCTCTCCAGACCCTCAGGACACCGACTATGGCTATACATCAAGAGATGGCAACGTGGCCACTCTCCGTCGGGGAAGTAAAAGTCTCGATCAAAACGAACTTCGACTTCATTCGATTTCGGAGCGACCTTTACCTCCTGCGCCCGTTAGTTACCCGGAGAGCGAAGGTGATTGGAGGAATTTGCAAGAGAAGCACAAAGGGAACGGAAAAGCAAGACAAGGGGACCCCTCCTCGTCTTCACCGTCCGTCGTTGCTGGGGATCCCTTATCAGCCTCGACACAGGGTGGGCCACCCCCTCCAGACAACCCCGTTATGGACGGCTTCGACATGGGCTGGGGCAAGTTTTCGCAAGGGATGTTTGCGATGGATACGGCTGACGTGGCTGATATCATCAATCCTGGTCATCCCGCGCAGAGCACCGCAGGAGGCGGATTGACCTCTGATCCCAATCAAACAAGAAGACCGTCGGCGACGAAATGGATCTCGAGGTTGATGAAAGATCCAAGCAACAATCGTCGACCGTCGACCGCGACGACTGCTTCTATAGCACTTGGCGATTCGTTTGGCCGTGCCATTGGGAAATGGGGTGGCGACGAGTATCGTTTACAGCGACGCGACTGGACCTTCAAACGTGAGAGAGCCGATCGGCCTGGTGGTGTAGACCCGTCAGAGTTCGACTCGACTAGGTTGAGCACAGAAGTTCCCCGAACTGCTTCTGCTATGCGGAGGACGAGCCTCGGAGGGTTCTTGACCCCCAGTCAGAGTATCACGACTGAGAAGAGCCTGAGTACGCAGGATTATGTGGATAGTCTAAGGGCATTGAGTGAGAGGGAGAAGGAGCGAGAGCGAGAAAGGGAACGAGAAGAGAGGGAAAGAGAGAGGAAAGCCAAAGCCGTGGCTTGGAGGGGTATGGTCCTCAACCAACAGGAGGTTTGGAAGAACGACCTTGTGGGGAGGTTTAAAGTCGATCGCAAAGCGACAAAGCGTGAGTGTACTTTATCTGTATCTCGTTGACACCTTGGACCTTACGACGCGTTTTCCAGCTGCTGACCCTTCGAAAGGACCGCAACAACGATTAAACGTTACGCATTTCCGTGATGGTTTTTCTGCACCGTTACCAGTCAATGGCCCACCTGTGACAATTCACAAACACTCGAAAGCTGTTGCTTTTTCGATTAGCCGGCATTATCATCTGCGGCAAGCACCTGCACACCCCCCATCTTCTGGTGAGTTACATCAGCCCTAGTGTTGTAGCTTTTCTTATCGTTCTATAGTAGGTCGCAGTGCAGCTACAACGGGGACTGCAGCTATCCCCACCCGCTCCGGTCGCAGACCTGGTTCCAACGAAACACCGGCTACCAAGAAGAGAGCAAGTATGATCTTGTTGGCACCGCGTCGGGTCCAGGAAGCATTTACGAGTACAACTACGACGAGAAAGTTGGAAGATCACGGGTTGTTGAGTATGTTGGGTGTTACTCAGGAACAAGCCAACGCCTCGACTGCTATGAGGCGACAACAACAGCAACAACTTCACCAACGAGGTGAACGAGATCGCGCTCGCGACCGTGGAACCTCGAAAGATCGGAGGGAGAAGGGCAAAGGCAAGGAACGAGAGAAGGACCGAGATCGCGAGAGGGAGAAGGAGAGTCAGAAGGAACGAGAGAGGAATCGCATTGCTGCTATTGCCATTTCACAAGCGACCGTCAGTGGTCTTAGCAAGAAGGGGAAACAACCTGAAAGTCGGAGTCAGTCAAGCAGTGCGGGGAGCGTTAGTTCTTCCACAAAAGCGGCTTCTAGTTCGACTAGCAGTTTCCCAAATGGAGCTACCTTGGCGGGCAATTCCTCTGCCAGCTCCTACCAGTCGGTTCATGTGTACCCGCCAGCACCGAGCGTCCGTTCATCATTACCCGCACCACCGGTCTCGGCGCCTCTACCAATCGGCCTGCAGCTCAGCAATTCCTCCTCGTCTTCGACCGCTGCAGAGACTTCTTCAAGTCAACATGGTGATCCTCCAAGCTCGGATCATCCGTTGTTTCGACCTTCCTCAAGGACGAGAAGACGAAGGCGTGGTGGCGATCCCTACGATTCGCTTCTCGACGACGACGACGACTCGGACGTTCCTCCTCCTACTCGTACTCCACATAGTGAGACGTATGGAACTATGGATCCAGCTTCCCTTGAACAACGACGTGCCAATGACCGGTCTCACTCTGATCCCGATAATGCTTTCCCTAACAAAATTGTTGCACTTTTCCGAGGAAAGGCGGGCCATACGAATCCCCCAGCCCCATCGAATGCACGTTTTGACGCTCATTACGAACCACCTTGGTTGGTGCTGGCTTCGAGGAGTAAGCAGGAGCAACAGCAGAGGGTGGTGGATAACTTGAATTCGTCATTCAAGGATGTGGGGTTGTTGCCGTCTACGCATCGGGATAAGAGTAAGACTGCGAAGAGGAAACCCAAGCCAGAGGGAAGACAAAGTTCGACTGTACCCGGCGCTATTCAGCCTGTGGATATCTTTGAAGAAGTTCCTGGGGACTCGCTTTATATGCTCCTACCTTTGTGGCCTGGCGATACGGATCCCACTCACGAGAAGAAGCTGCCTGCGGGGTACGTCAGGCCTCGGATTGCGTGCGAGGATAGGCAGTATCTGTTGGTTTATTACGTTCCTCAAGGTGATGCGGATGAACCCAGGAGCGTTGGCGCCATCACCGACGGTCATGAATCGGGAGGAGGAAGAGGTCGTAAGGAAGGGGGGAGTGGGAGTAAGAAGAAGAGTAAAGATTCACCTACACATTCGGGTGAGACTCCGTCGAAGAGGGAGAAGGAGAAGGACAGGAAGGAGAAGGATCGAGACCCCCGCGATCGGGGACAACATGGACACCGGCGAGGAGATGACAGGAGCATTCTGTTGACTTCGTTCCATATCAGCGCGAGGTTGGTTTCGTATAGAGACCTGCAAGGATATGGAGTTAGGGTGCCAGACGAGGGGTTGACGGTGACTGGAAAGCTAGAGAGCGCGTTTGACGAGATGCCACAAGCAATTCGGGAGAGGAATAGAGATAAGGAAAAGACTTCGTCGATGGTGACGCCCGCTGGTATTGGCGGCGGACTCCCATTCTTGTCTTCGTTGTCTCCCTCATATTCACCCTCGTCCAGTACGAATTTTGGCACCGTCTCCGCACCCGCCACCTCACTCTCAAGTTCGTCAACTACCGCCCTAGCGCAAAGTCGACTTGTCGAACAGATGGATTATGTCGTCGGGGTTTGCCATTCCAGAGATGCTGGGATCGAATTCTTCCCGGAAGGCTTGGTGAAGATGGGGTTGTGTCTTGTTACGCCACCTACTAAGGAGATCATCGCGAATGCTCAAGCTGCGGCTCAGGCAGAGAAAGAGTTGGCTTTGGGTGGGATGAATAGTGAAGCAAGGGATGCTATTGGGCCTTTGAATGGACCTGGGTTGTCGGAGGCTGAAGCGTTTGTTCCACCTGAGCCAGTGGTTTCCCTGACGCAAATTGGGAGAGCAGTTGTCGAGATGGCGTGGCTTGGAGGGATGGCGCTCACGAGTTTTGGGCCAGGAGTGTAGGTGTGAAAACGTGCTGCTTGTTTCTCTCTTTTCCTCTCGAAAATTTACCCATTTCTTTTTATCTTATTCTTCAATATTCACTTCGTTCTTTGCTCATCTGCCTCTAGAGGACATTGAAATTCTTCATTCTTTTTAATTTGTACGTGGATTGGATTGGTATTGTGATGTTGAACCTCGGTTTTTCTTTTTCTCTGTCTTTTCCTACTCATATTCCTTTTCCCTCACTCTTCACAAGAACTGGTTCTGGATTTGCAATTATTTCGTTTCTGTGCAATATGTTTTCCTACCCCAATTTCTTCTGATCATCTTTTATTGCTTGGATAAGGACGAGTACTTTCCCTCCCGGTCCCCTTCCCTTGATATCAATGCTTGCAATTGCTTTCCTGTCCGACCGTCATCTGATTTGATACTTTTAACTGTTCATGTTATTAGAGTTTCTTTGAAGTCCAGGATTCGATTTCATTCAAGTTTGGAATTTTCTTTCCGTATATAACCCGTTTTTTCCGCTATCTCTATCACTGTAGTTTGGATATCTCCCTGTAGCCATTTAAAAATGAAATATCTGTGTATAATTGTATTGATGGGTTCAGACCTGCGCAGACGTTGAGCACAGGCCTGAAGGCCTGGCTGGTCGGCTGTGGATCTCTGCACTTGTTTGGTGGCGTGTGTTCGAGTAGGGACCTGCTTCTTCCCTTCACTGGCTCACTGCCATCTCATACCTCCTCCAAAAAATTTCCAGTGGCTCCAAACATTTCCGGAGAAGAGGTAACGGTGAAATAACCCGATGGAAATATGTTTGCTTATGGGTTGTTCTTCAAGCAGAGTACAGAGGTGCTTGCGGCCCATGGCCAGCAAATGCCTCGATTCCCTTTACCGCCTGAGGTTTTGACGCTCGTCTTCAAATATGCAATCACGTCCATTTATCTCATCGATTATTCACCATTAGCAGGTCCATATGGAGGATATTATAGCGACTTACGATTTAGGAAAGGGCTGCTTCACGTCTGTCGTGCTTGGCACGAGGCAGCCATCCAGGTACTTTATGAAGACGTAGTCTTTCGACGATGCATCCAAATCCCGATGTTCTTGGATACGCTCGCAAAGGCTCCTTACCTTGGAAGAGTTGTAAAATCGATCATGATCCTGTGTCCACCTCCTCCTGACTGCGAGGAGAGATTCACGGGAGATATCCAAAAACTCTATGGGTGCTGTCCCATGGCAACTCATATCGAGTATCACCCCTCTTTCTATAACTCGCATGGACCTGAGGGGTCAAGGACGAAGGACTTCATCCCTCCGATTTCGCAAAACATCACCCACTTTACCTTCGGAAAGTGCGTGCCCTACGCCGTTGTTGCAATTTGCTTGGAACCGGTGCAGGGCACACTGCGTTCCCTATCCTTTGTTCTCGGCGAAGACTCGCAACCCATCCCAGCTAACCAGAAGTTATCTTTCCCGCATCTAGACACCCTGGCGGTTGTAGTGCATGATTATCGTCACGACCAATGGAATCACTTGTCACGTTGGGAAGTAACCTCTCTTACCCACCTCACGTTCTTCTCTCTTCGAGGATGTGCGGCAGATGAAGCGATGCTCGAGCTTATAAAACAATCCGGACAGGCGCTCAGATTCTTACATATCCAAACGACATCAGGCCTGGTCCAATGCTATCTCGACGTTTGCCCTAACATTGAACATCTTGTCATCCCAGAAAATTTAGGATATTTTGAATTCACCAAGCTAATCCATCCGAAAATACGGTGGTTGGATGTGTGGCCACTCGGTCTTAACCTTGACATCGACGATCTTTCTACGTTGCTGGATGTCAATCACCTGCCAAGCTTGCAAGGTGTTCGCACTTTCCACGTCAGCTTCTATCAATTCTTCCAACTCCCGTTGGTATATCCTCCTGATCTTCACGCGAAGGGAGGGCCGCAAAGTAACTCAGAATACGATAATCTCCAACTCCCACTCGATCTATGCGCTTGTTGGATAAAGCGGGAATGGCTTGGGTACACGTTTCTTCATCCGTTAAGACATGTCGTCAAACATCCCGATCAAGTACTGGATGAACTGCTCGAAAAGTGGTGTAACCAAGTTGGAGAGCACACGGGGAGCAACTTGGAACCGCAAATACCTGGTATGGAGAAAGGAAAAGGCTTGGAAGATGATGATGACCCGGGAGACGATTGGATCCCATCTGAGGACGATTTGGGCAGTGACAGTTCTGAAGGTTCAGACCCGAACGATGTGGATGATGTGGAGGATATAACCCTTGAGGAGAGGGGGTCCCTCGGCCACTGGTATACCTCGACTGGGAATTTACCGATTAAATATAGCACTGAAGACATGGTAATGAGAACACATCGTCACAGGTTCAAGTAGATCAGTATTTCTGATCTAAGGACCTGCTAAAACATCTGATAGACCTCGGGCTTTCGAATTCAAAAAGCAGTTGGACAAAAAAGCAGTCCAATTTCGGGGTCTATATCCATTGTTGAAGTACAGCTGCAGCGAACTTAATATCAAACTGGACGGCGTAAACAATGGTAGAACGGTTACGGCATACTAGTATCAGGAAGTAAATAACTCCTTTCTCCTTTATCTCTCACTTCAATTTGCATACTCTCTCGAGTCTTTTGCGGCCATTTGAAAGTAAATTATTCAGGTAGAATTGTACTTGATCGATTGAGACCTTTCTGGCGGAGCAGATTGTCGGTGTTGCATAGGACTCGGGAAGCTCTCGGCATTTCTTGTCCCCCAGTCTGCGGATTTGAGGGCAAAAATCAGGACCTGTATCTTCGCGGAGAAGAAATCCAGGGTCACCGGCCGCCTTGCTATTGGCTGATTGGTATTTGGACTTGTTGTCCTGCAGCCTCCGTTTTGAACTTGTCCGGGTTCACTTGTCTCTGAGTCCTTGATAACCTACCCGGTCCTCGAAACACAAGCTGATTCCGCTGGCGACTATCGAGGTCCCATTCAAGTTCTGGTAGCTCAAGGAGGTACTCCTGCCTGCAAATCGGGATATGTTTGTATCTATTATGCAACAACCTCCGAGTCGGGCAAGATGTCGCCATCGAAGCACAATCTTTCACCATCGCGTCGAATTCTGTCATAAAATGATCACTAATAAATATCTTTTTCACCAGGTCTATCATGGAACTCTGTCCGCCAGAACTCCACTCATACATCTTCCAACTCGCTTCTGACGATGCAGGTTCAACGATACGCTCACTATCCATAGTCTCGTCGTATTTCCTTCAAATTGCGAGGGAATTTCTATATCGATCCATTCTCATCACGACAAGCAAGCAAATTCGTGACGTTACGGAGAGACTCCGTCTAATCCCAGCACACTTCCGTAAAGTTCAACATCTCTGCATAGCCGACTTGGACGATGACCCAACAACTAAACCACATACAAAGGACTTTGAGGTTGGGATGCAGATAGCAGACGACCTCCATCTCCTCCTGACAGCCTTATCTCCATCACTCGAAACCCTAGTCCTAAGTCCAAACCTCCAGAGTGCGGCTTCGCCAGCCCTATTTGGCAGACTATTTCGCATTCAATTTCCCAACCTCAAAGAGCTCTCGATATCAGGGTTCTACCCATTCCCTTCGACACTCAACACATTCCCATCACTCACCCACCTACACCTTCACGGAAATCGTAACCCGCATGGACTTATCTCAACTGGAGGTCTCGCCACGGCGTGCCCGAACCTGACACACCTCCGTGTATCAGGTTTATCCCTGGCCATATCGTTCATTGGGGAAGTAGAAACTCTCGTCTTGAATTATGATGCTTCGAAGCAGCCCGCAGACGAGGTTCCCAGTACGCTTTGTCAAATCAATCTACAACTAGATGCCGCACCACCTCCCGGTGCATCATCTAGGTTGACTGTCGCCCAAGCGAAGGACGCAGCGCTTGTCGAGAGGCTGAAGCTCTTGGTTGGGTATATGGGTGCAATAAGAGTGGTGGGGCATGAAAGGGGTACGTTAGATAGCCACGATTTCCAGAGACTTTGGTGTGATCGCCTCTCTGGCGCATCGAACTGTTGGAATAGCTGACTTCACATTGGGCATCGATAGATAGAGTAATTGTTCCGTAAACGCGTCCATTCTCTAAACAGCGCACGTAGACTACTAGGGTGTGGTATATTAGGAAGGAGATAATAGAAGTGTCGTTTCTACGTATGAACTGGCAGTCCCCGGAAGATTGGTGTTGTTGAAGGTGAATCAGTGTTGAATTATTTTGCCTACGATCGACTGGCCTGTCTTGGTGACCTGCCCCAAACCGTCTTGGGAGCCTCGCGCTTCAAGGTTCTTTGTACGATCACTGTTGCGGTAGTCCTGCTTCATCCTATTCTCGTAGCGGTCGTTATCTGAAGGGCGAGTGTTTTGATAGTGAGACGAAGACGGATATTTAGTCGCCGACGAGTATCCAGGGACTTCTTTGCTATTAGCGTGATAGTCTGCATTTCGAATCGTCCGCCCTTGGAGCGCATATGGTTTAATCGCATTAGGATCGGAATTGATTCGATGGGTGTTGAGCGAGTTGGTTTGGAACCCTTTTGAGAAAGGCGAGTTGCCGCTATGGCCGTCCAACGGTCCAGAATAAGAGGGTATCGGATATAGATTGGGCGAGGAGGCTGATAGTCGATAGTCTGAGTTTCGCATCTGGCGTCGTTCAACAGTGGTATCCCTAGTATCCCTGTCGGGGTTTTCTCGAGGAGGGGCGTCTCTAAAGCTAGTAGAAGCAGGTTCCCTGCTGGCGGGTTCCTTAGAGCCTTCCTGGTGGAGGAGCCCGTCCACGCTTGAGTCGATATCGCGGATAAGACCCAGAACAGTTGGAGTCCCAGAGAGAGTAAGGGCGGTAAGCAGTAAAGTGATTGTGAATCGCATTGTTGTTGATGTTGTCGGTTATGAAGGGGATATCGCGATAGAATGTGGAAGAGAAGAAAGGGTTGTTTTGTGTATATTTGTCCAACTGGCTGGTATTTATACCGATCGCACTTGGTTGTCGACGTCATCATCGGCGCTCGGCCAAATTTAGTGCAAGCAATAGCGCAAACTGTACCAATTTTCTGCAGCGAAGAGCTGAATTGTGAAAGGCGGGTTGAAATATTCGATTGGTATTAGTTACTGTGCAAAATCTATGCCACATTAGCGCGCGCGTATTAATTGGCTCAACTTGGCTACGGGAGACTACCCAAGACCTCAAAACGACCAAATTATGATGCCTCAAGAGTCCATAACTTGGAATAGTAGTAAAACCTACACCTCTGTTCTCGCGCGCACGTCCTATTGACCACAGACCGTAAAAGACCGTAAAACAAGAAAGCGTAAAGTGGGCGGGCGTGGGAACGTCGACGTCGAGGAGAAGGAACGGTGTATGGGATTGGCGCGCGCTTAGTCTTGGTGGCCATACTTATAAAGACGCGCGGCTTGGGCCTCGCTTAGAATCGGTAGACCCGGGATTCGCTTGCCCATCCAGTAACTCCAAATGAAAATAGGCTTGATTACCCCGCGTTCAAACGCCAAGTCGACGACCGCATCCGATACGTCGCTAAGTTCAAAGGTCGCATCCCGAATTAGTGTGCACGGAAGGGAGTCGATCAAATTGCGACTGGGTTATCTACCCGATTCTGAACGCTTGGACTTGGATAGCAATTGAGCCTCGGGAATGGAATCCAAGCTTGGCGTCTCTCTTCCTCCAAATCCGCTGAAGATCTCAATTCACCAATTGTAAATTCAAATCCAACGTGACTCCTTAGCCGGCCTCGTATCCTTGTGCAATTGAGTTGGAGTTACTATAAGGTACTGCAGTATATATATTTGTGCCTTTCGTCTTGCTTTGAGTGAATGGAAGATTTGAATGGAATACGCCACCAATTGTGTTTCTATTCATATTCGCCTGATCGATTTGAGAGCATGTTAAGGACTAGCCTATTGGCATGCTTCCCGACGACGGGAACACAATCTAGAGACAGGTGATTAGACAGGGCAGGGCTTCAAAGAACGTTCAAAGAAGCCACGGGATGGATAACGTTAACGCGGTACCTTACACCACGCACACAGCATGCTCAAGGAAAGCATATAATCGAGAAGGGTTGCAAACTTTACGCTTGGTTCAGTTGTGTAATGACGCCCACGTTTTTCGTGTAACCCATCTTCCTCTATTGTATAATTTTCTCTATCAATGCTCCCTGCCTCAGGGGAAGACTCATTGCAATGATCGCGACTATTGGCTCCCCTACAATAGAACCCGGTCCCAAGAACCGTCGATTCTCGGCTGGTTTCGATGGCGGCATTTGCCAGAGCACGAGATGGGGTTTCGAGCACAACCGGAAGGCCATAAAAGTGAGGATATCATGTCCGTTGGAATGGTGACTTGAGGGGGAGAGTTGCTTACCTGGGGATCGACCCAGAGTCGGAGGACATAGATAGGGAATCACACAACCGAGGTGTGCCACCACCCTGTCGGATCCAATCGCAAGTCCTACTGTGGAACAGTATTTCTTAGCGGTCTGACCGCCGACGTCCCAAGGTGAGCTCCTTGAAACGGGTAGCAATTGGAGCGCTCAGTGATCCCACAACTAAGACCGACTATGGGTCATGAGGGCCGTGCTCCCAAAAGCACACGTCTACAGCTTAAACGGACGCTAAGAGGGGCGCTAGGTCTCGATACCAGTGTTGGGGGGGCTCCCGTAGCAGGTCTCTGCACAGAACAGAGGTGTAAGAAATAGATCTTCCCGGTCTATAGGATTGACCCAGCTACCTGGTACCTTTTTGGCCCTGCTTAGAGTGTGCGCGGCTTTCGTGTGCAACACTCTCCCTGCACAGTCTTGGCTCTGAATTGACAGACCACATGGTTGAAGGAAGGGAAGGTCGATCACAGATACACTTTACATCAAGCGATCTGCGAATTCCTTCTCCCAAGATAAGCACCTCCCTCGAACAGAACGCTCGTTGAACGAAACGTACTAGTGGGGGATAATCGAGAGAAAAATTCCCCGTTTAAAACCGAAGTGAACTCAACCCTTGCTCATGTGATGACGGCGAGGTGGGTAAATGAGGCAGCTATCCACCAGTAGTAAGAACTACCCGGTCACCTCAATCCCTAACAGTAACCGCACATCAACCTGTAGAGGGCTTAAATCGGCGGCGGGTATATGGGTTTCAGGTGCGGAAACACGCAGCACATTCTTGCCACTACAACGAGGTTTCCTCGAATTCTTGACTCCAGGATCAGTAATGGAACCAAAAAAAACGCGGACTACGATGCCCTGACAAGAATTTAGGCGTACCTCACTCGATTTGCAATTGTGGCGAACGAGACGTGGATGTGATGCCGCCTGGACTGTGTCCAACCTTTTGTCTGGGGGAAACGCTCGTGAGGATTCGGAGGGGGTGCAAATTGGTTCTCTCCGCCTATTTGATCCTTGTGAGCCCAAGAGGTTTGTGAAACTAGCGGGAGCGGCGGACCGGAACCTGGAGGTAGCATTTAGCGCTTGAAAGGGGTACCGAAACTCGGTCACCCAGATCATCTCGTGAAGTCGAAAGGCTAAGGTTGTATTCCCTTGAAAGTCAGTGTTGATTTGAGCGAGATATTTCGGGTCAGAGCGCTCGGCGCCTTACCGCAGTAGTAAGCCACAATGACCTTGACCATCCGATGTGGTAAAAACCTTATTAGGTCAAGACAAGAGTAAAGTATGCCCCCATTAATCTTGCCAGTGACGGGGGATGATGAACCAAACGTATGGACCGGTGATAACAGATCCAGAGAGGAATGCTGAGGGCGAGACGTGAGCACCCTAAAAAGGGGGGGCGATCGGGGTGCACCCACCCAGATTTGAATGATTCGAAAATGAGATGCATGACGAATTGTCGAAGGGAACGCCCGTCACAGGTTCAGGACCTGAGGTTTGTGGGACCATCCGGTGGGGTTACCTACCCGAAAATTCTTAGCTGGTTTGGTATAAAAGGGACGTTGGCAGCCTAACCAACCTCCCAACCCATTCCCCGTCTTCTTCGTTCGTGCTATTCGACTATGCCAGCCACGTCGTCGAACATGCCTCTGTGCACTTACCTTTCGCGCTCAGCGAGTCGACCTTGGTAGCTGACGGCTGCCCTAGTTTTATATATATGTATATATATAAACGCCAGATGCAGTAGTTCCGTGTTGGTCAGGCCATTCGTCAGTCTCCTCCTCCTGTGTTTGTGCTCGGACGAAACCTGCTGTCCACAGGTCTTCCATGGGCACATTACCATGGGAATGGAGGATGTCTGACCATGGGCTCACCCCGGATCCATCACATCCACGTTGGCTGCATACAAAAATGTTTGAACGCGCAGCTGCTCCCCGAGATCTCGCACTCGTTTGATTAGATTGCGAAGATGATCAGTTGGCAAGTTTAATCACCTACCTTTCATAAGGAACATGGTTTTCTGCGGCCTACATTAGTGCCACGAGTGACATACCTATGATCTAGTCAGTGTATCAATTTTTGGTTACCTCGCATATGGGGGTGGTGGCAGGCTTTGACCGAATCCATGGCGTCCCTTGTGGGTTGCGAAATGATTTTCCGGAACCGCGACTACATGGCGCCACTTAGCTTTCGAAGTACTGGTTCTCGATATCGACAAGATGATGAATTTAATTGATCGTTTACCTTTACCGTATTTGAATTGATGACGCGAGCGGTGTGACCAAAAAATCAGCTTTGCTCATCTTTGTTGTTGACTGCCATCACGATACTGATCCTTGCGACTGCTCCAATGGCCGCACAAGGTCAGCTGCAAGGATCTGCTGGACAGCGTACAAACCACTGCATTTTGCTTCTTTCTTAATTCTACAGAGGACTTGATGCGGCGAAATCGCGTCTCTGTGGCGATTCAGAACACTGCGTGGAGGTCCGGCGAGGTATCTTTATTCGAATCACTTTGAGTCACTGACGGAGACGCGTTTTAGGCCTTGGCTCAGAGAAATCGGCGACATATATCGAGCATTTCAATACAGTCGTCCGTAAAATTGTACACGATGTTCTATTAACTTCCAAGTCCCATATCAACCAAAAAAGAAATTACAACCACGCGTTATGACACGAGTGGTACCCCCCATGTCCCCACCTGAACAAGCGGCGACGGTCAAGGTCTGTATGCTTGGTAGGAATTGGAGCGAATGGGGGAGGGAGACCGGAAAAGGGCACCATGAATGGGTCGCCCGGGATTCTCCACGGCTGACGCCACGAGTGGGCAAGGGTTTCTACAAGGTACGTGCGGCCCATAGTTCTTCACCGTCGAGAGTACTAAAAAAACTTTAGAACATGTGGATCAACGATATGGGCTCAAAAGTGCTTACCATGACCTGGTATGAACCATCAACGTATACGTAGTAACGACCAGGATTTGCGTCCAGAACCACAACTCCCGGTGAGTGCGGTCTTGGAATTGGTTGAATTCTGGTGTGTTGGGGAAATTGGGGTTGTGCGACAGGAATTGGAGGTGGTCCTCGCCGTGTATCCCATGTAGGATATGGTGGGTGAGGTGGTGGGTAATGTGCATATACTGGTGCCGTTGGTGGAGGGCCCGTAGATGGTGCAATGCGGATAGGAATGGCTGATATTGGTTTGGTGCTAGGTCTGGGATGAGTTGACGAGCTTCCAGAGGAAGATGACCCGCGAAGATGGTGTCTTCTGTGGGGGGAGGCATGACGATGGGCATCGCGGTCATCACTATGGAATGAGCGCTCGCTGCTGCTTACTGCCTTTGCCTCTTCTTCGTCAAGGTCACTCCTAGGAGACAATATGAACGGCGAAGTGAAGTCTGTTCGGCAGTGCTCGGCGTCATCCACCCAACGTGCTATGCGAGCTTGGCTCTCGAGGTAGCGCTCGTATGCTTCTGGGGAGTAGTCGTATTCTGTCATGGCGCAAACGTGGGATGATGGGTTGGTGGAGGCCCATATTGTGGATGATACCTCCTCTTTATATGTGCGGGAGTTTCGATTCCAGGGTGCTTACTCCGCCACCGTGGAAAGGTGGAACCGAAAATTTGCTTCGGGACTTCGTAATGCACAGGAGGCAGTACTCGATTATGCCATCCCCTCCATGACCCGGCACAGTGTGCAGCATGTTGATTGTCTGACTTATCAGCAATACATAATGCCATGATGCGTCTTTATCGCTGCCCATCCCTTTGGTATGACCGCCTCGTGTCGCCTTTGCACTCAAAGTTTCATTTCAGCGTCACAGTCATATTCTACTTGTGGAAGATCGTCAATCGACCTTGGACACAACCTTGTTCAACTTCAATACAGGAGACCTTCACTCCTTGTATCCTTGTTCACCTCCACCGCCACAGGCCCTTTGTACTATCCGGTATAGAAATGGGTCCTACGTTTCACACTCGCCTTCTGTGGTTTTGGGTGGCAGCTTACATGCTTCCACTCACGCAGGAGATGTGCATCTACGGACCAAGTTTTTGCAAGGTCCGTGTCCTTCATTGACAAGAACGGGCATCTATGCGGTGATTGTGCGCAGTACTGCTGTTCATGTGACTGCACGGGCTGAGTACGATCGTTCATGCGGCCTCTAGCTTGGGTGTATTCATTGACACCCTTTTTTTCTCATTCAAGATCGTCTCCGACTCTGGGGTAGGATTGCCTTTGCCGTTGTCCACTCTATGTAAAGTTTGAATGGAGTTGCAAGGTATTCTTTCCCCGTTCTTCGAATTTGACACAAGTGGGACAGCTTCTCCAAATAATATGTCAGATATCTCCCAGCCCATCAAACACGCGTTCGAGATTTGATAACTCCCACTCGCAACCCCATCGTCGTAGGTGCTGACTTACTATAGCTATTGGAGTCGTGTTTGTGATTTACAACAGGCCTTTAGCAAACCCATTACAATGTCTCCAAGCCTGGCACTTTATCCGGGTAAGGTCCTATCCTAGGTTCTGTCTTGAAGATACAGTACTTATCTAAGAATAGGGTCGACTTTACTCTTCAATCTCTTCTTATCAGCGCGAGGCCTTGGGGTATCACTTCGTGTGTGGGTATGGGAATTGGCTGGGACATCAAGAGGTTTTCCCCGTGTAAATTCCCAAATTCCTGTTACAATTTGCAGAACCAGTATTCGTAAGAAGGCTTTGTCCAACCTAAGCCAACGTTTTAGGAAATTCAAGTTCCTTTCAGGGGATCGTATGACTCTGGGTTTTTTACTACGGTCAAGGCCGACTTCCCCGCTCGCGGCATCCACGATCAGACTTTTAACCCATCCGACGGCTTTCCCTCGCTTGTGAGCTGACATTTGTCAGTTTGCTGTGCTCGACCGACCGCGGCTGTCGCTCCAGATGATCTCGAGGGTGCGTATCCTAAAAAAACGAGCTTTGCATTTTTGTGAGTAGCAACTAACCAGCTGCGTTGCTCGTCGTTCGCTCTAATTCGTAATGGATCACGACAGTTGTCAGCTAACCCACGGTAGGAATAGTTGATCTTCGATCGAAATGAATTACTGCTGCGTGCCGCAAGGGACGCTCTAGTCTTCTCGAGATCACTGACAGGTTGAGTCGTAAGCTCACTCTATCAATTGGACTATTCTAATGCCTCACCGACCACACGCAGTTTCTCCTTGGTTTATGCGGTGCGCGAGCTTTCTTCCTCGGAGTATCACACTTGAAACAACATCGACAAGTCGTGCTATTGTATTGTTTTCTTCAAAAGGTATTTCGGCCGTGTAACGAGTTCACGAATACGACCGACCGGAGATGAGGGTGGGATCACCACAATCTCTTCCCGACCTTTTTGTCCACTCTTTTTCCGAATCGTTCCTATACGTTCTCTAGAAGCTCGTAGAACAAACTCCGGAGGGGCTTACCCTTCGCTTTGAGGGCGCGTTCAACGTCGGACATGCTTCTTTGTGTTCTAAGTCTTCTTGGCCCCTTGGTATGTTTATGCAAAACTGTCGAGCCTGTGGTTTAAACATACTTACAAGCCATATCTGGTTGATCAAGGGGCTCGGACAGGATACTGCTAGACGCCTGTCAGTGCTGTCAATCGATTGTGGCTTGATCTACGAACAAGATTGGGGGTTGTGGCTCTGCATTGTCAGGTTAACCCTGACTCTTAGCAGATGTCAAAGGTAAATTTAGATCCCAATACGATAACAATAGTACTATCGTAAGAGGAGGTACATCATTGAGTGTATGGTCGTGCAATATGATATGGTCGGGCAGGGGATCGACCGTAAAGGCGTATAGGCAGGTGTCAGTCATCCTCGTGCCTCACAGACTTTAGCGCTCGAATGAGCAAACGTTCACGCCATAATTATCAAGTCTGAAGTCACCACGAGACATGGGGGTAGTGATATGAATCATACTATATCGATGTCTGTATATCCACGGGAACTGGTTAACCGCAGGACAGCCCTCAGTTAAGTGGAGTCTCTGAAATTAATGAAAATGCATCGTTGTCGACGTGCACACCGATGTCATGATTTGCGTACTCAGTCCGCTGTAGTATTCGACCGACCGATCGTAGAGATCGTTGCCCGAAGCTACCACGGCATTTATGCGCCCAAGCACTGCCTGTACCTCGCTACGTTGTCCTATGCATAAAGCTGCGCGTTTAAACATAGTCTTGATATAGCAGGGGAGCACTTTGAAGCCGTTCTACGGTGTTCCCGAACAAGTTTAACCGTGATATCTGTTTCCGAGGAATGGGAGAATACGGAAGATGAGAAACAAGCCGAGGCTATGACGATTCAGTGTCATTTACCGGATGATGCTATGTATATGTTGTCAGCGCTCTAAACATATCACTTAAGCCTTATTACACACCCGAGGAGCTATATCCTCTCTTCTGGGTTCTTGTTGACGATTACAAACGCCGACGACGTCAATCACAAGGGCTACTGCGCGATTGAAGTCCATGTGTGATGGTGAAGGGCATGACTCACTGGGCGTTTGTAAGTGGTCGAAGACCGGCAAGCCAAGAACGGTCCAGCATGGGATCGGGGCCGGATGAGGCTGCGAATGCCTGTGAGGGGCTAATTTCGCCATGCATACTCTTGCATCGCGGATGCACCTAGTAATAATTGGATAGATGACGTGTATGTACGTGCCGAGGAAAATTGACTGAGGAACAAGGGTGTACATGCACTGTAGATCAGGCCTTTTATCTTATCAAGAAGGATGAAGAATCACTTCATCCTTCATGATAAGCGAAAACCTGAAGTGTCGCTTGTTAGATTCGGGTGAAGCGTATTCAACGGGCAATATTACGACTGCACGTTTCAACGGATCAATCGATCAAGGCTAAGAACCGAAGTGCTTTGAATGGATGATCATGAGTAGAAGGGACAATATGGGGCATAGACTCCCTACCACGCGGGGAACATCCGAGCAAGGTCGACCATATGGCCATGGGTTTATGGGAACAATTACACCCAATTACCGTCCTTCGTTGTCTCTGCCTGGGGTCAGACCTATTCAGTCCATGGACGGAGGGCACATGCGGCTGCGAATAGGCCTCGTAACCAACTGCATAAGGTACGCACAGCATTAGGCTTACCATCTCGGTGATCAATGAAGTTGACTTCAATTACTTTCGCCTTTGCCATGCGGATTAGACCCCGGCGTGCTTGGCAAATGGCGGTGACTCTGGTCCAGTAGTAGACGAGTAGTAGATGCATATATCGATGTACACCTTTGATCACAGCACGTCGGAGTTGCTTTGCGCCATGTCAGCTGGGAGTTGGTGTTTGTGTTGGATCCCTAGAACATAGAAGAGAGCGAGATGGGGATAGCATCAATGAGCAAGGGGGGTTCAGAACTCCCCACCGGCAATGATTAATGTGTTGGGGGACTGACCTTTTCTTTGATTGAACCATATGCATTCTCATCTATTGCTTCCTCGATTCTTACCGCGTGAGTATCCCCACTCCCCATGATTACATTTCATATCAGAAGACTCGAAAATTCTGGTCCATGGCGCCATAGAAGTAAAGGTGAAATTTAAACCTGGCCTGGGGCCAGGCTATCAAGGCGTGGTTGGACCTGGGAATTAGCGACACGCTCCGCACCTCGTTTCCCAACAGCAATATGGGGAGAGGGGGTTCTCAAGCAAAGAGAAACTTGTGGTAGTCGTGGTAATCCCTTATCACCGCTCACGCTGGCCATTGCGTTTCGGTGAAGGGTATTTGTTGATGCAAGTTGCCAAGTTCGTGTGTTCACGAAAACCGTGTCAAACACATCGCAGCCAACACCTTTGTAAGCAACTAATATCCTACCCTTCCACCAGAACCACAACGAGCATGGAATTTTACTCAAGGCTCGGTCTTCCTGTGCAGGTTGAACACACAGATCCGTGATACTGGTCGGTGAAGAGCAAAGTACTGGCCACGATGCGCCGTCATGCATGCCAAACCTGATCATGACGCGACGACATGCGCTGTCTAGTAGAGGTTTGATTTTTGGCAGGTATTTTTCTCAGAAAAGCAATGATGGTCCACACTTTCAACGATCATACTTTCTCCAACAGTGACGTCTGGCCAAATTATGCCCTGAGATACTGTCGTTATTGACCCCCAGAAACACGTCCTCAGGCCACTTTTTTTCCTGCTGGCTGTTCACCCTTCTTCTTTTCCACTTTCTTCTTCTTCTGACCCACACTATTAGGCCACGACGATGAAAAGACTTCTCCAAGCGTTCTTCCTGGCCGGTTAATTCATCCGGGTACACCGGGAGGCGTTCATGTTGTTCGAAGTTTTTTAATAATGCACAATGGGTA